>QFEC01002818.1:2697-60810 GCA_003316585.1 Gomphus bonarii | reverse complement strand
ATGTAAAGCAAAAAAAAAAAGAAAAGGAAAGAGAAAAACGCCGCCTTGGAACGGCTGCGCAGGACCCTTCTCCATCTTCAACCACTCCCGGGTTCACGACGGACGTGGACTTCATTCCGTTTGGTTTCTCAGATAAAACGGACGGTGAACAAGCCAAGGATGTGCCTTTCATCTTGGGTCGAAATAGAGAAAGGGTGAGGGCAAAGCGGAAGGGCCGTCCTCCTATACCGGGAGATGACTGGGTGCTTAATGAGAAACCGAGGAAGGTGTTTACCCCGTGGACTTCTGATGTGGATTGGGACAGTTGTCTTAATCTTGCCGAAATGTGCGTACAAGGTTTTTCCTTATATAGTAGGAAATGTGTGTTGATGTAGTTATTTTTCAACAAGGTTAAACCAAGAAGTCAAAGCGTTTGTAAAATATATATCTCCCACCCCTATAGAGCACGAAGTCCGGGGTATGATTGTGTCCTGGATCGCCGCTGCCATACAGAGCAAGTGGCCCGATGCCCGCGTATCACCCTTCGGAAGCTACGAAACGCAGCTGTACCTCCCACTTGGGTATGTCCTCTACTGCTGCCCGCAACTGTCCTGTTTCACAATGATGTGTTATCCAGCGATATTGATCTCGTCGTTGAAACGTACGCAAAGGCGCATATTCCCAAGACAAGGGCGTTGCAGGAGCTAGCCAGCATTGTTCGAAAGTCGGCTTTAACAGATAAGGTCGAAATTATTAACTCGGCAAAAGTTCCCATTATCAAATTTGTCACTCGTCTTGGTGCGCATCCGGTTTCAATTTTCTTCGGTCTCACCCTATTCGGTGGTTGATGGTAGATTAGGTCAAGTTTCAGTCGACATTAATGTGAACCAGACGAGTGGTTTAATGGGGGGACACCTGGTGAACAGATTTATGAAAGAACTCCCGGCGTTGAGACCGTTGATCATGGTGATCAAGACGTTCCTCAGCGTGCGGAACATGAACGAAGTTTATACAGGTGGCTTAGGCAGCTATGCCATCGTCTGTATGGCCATTAGTTTCTTGCAGGTGGTTATTCTTCCGACATGACGTACCTTCCTGCCCTGCTAATGAAAACTCTTTATTTTCATGCCAGATGCATCCAAAAATCAGAGGTGGTGAAATCGATCCCTGCGAGAACCTGGGCGTACTCGTCATGGAGTTTTTTGAGCTGTACGGATATTGCTTCAACTACCAAAACACCGGCATCTCGCTGCGCGAAGGCGGGATGTACTTCAATAAATTTGCCAGAGGATGGAGTGAGCCCAATCGCCCGTTATTGTTGTCGATCGAGGATCCGATCGACGTGTGTACGTTAGATCGTTATTTTTTGGTTCCGATGAACATTGACGGGTTTGCAGCGAACGACTTGTCGAGAGGCTCGTTCAACATCACACTGGTCCGCAAAGCCATGGCAGGCGCTTATGAAGTCCTTACGGCGGTAGCGCTTACGCGTAGCCGTGTATTGATGTCCAAAGCTCGTGGAGAATACACGAGTCTCCGTGGGCCATGGCCCGAAGATGATCAGAGCTTATTAGGTAGCGTCATGGGCGTCTCGTTTGAGGTGAATAACCTTTGCCATGTCGTGCGGCTTGTTTTGATTTTTTTTTTTGATTTTTTTTGCATTCATTCTTAGGCAGTCACCCATCGCAGGCGGATGATAAAATTGTACCAGAGCAATAAACTACAATCATTGCTGGGACTTCCTCCGCTACCACGAGACATGACTGTATTCCTTGCCGCCCTGCAAGCTTTGAACACCCCTACTCAACAGCAATCTCGCGAGGCAGTCGAATCAGCCTGGGGAGAGGCCAACATGGATCTCGAAAGTTCAGATCAAGAGTTGTTGCATTCACGTCCTCGGTCCTCTAGTACGGATGAGGAAAGTCGGTACACCAGAAAACGGCGACGGATCGATCCTCCAATGCCGAGCGGTACAAAATCCAACCCCATATTCGTAGAGGCAAGTGAGGAGGAGGAACAGTTTGTTCCACAAGACAAGCAGCCGTCCTCGTCGAGGGTTCAATACACTGATGGGTCGGGACAGGCTCGGGATGGGAGAGCAGAAACCCGACGAGCTTATTGGGCATCCAAAGGAATGTTTGGGGGCGGTTCGGAAGGGATTGAATAAGTACATATGATGATCGGCGGGCGTCTAGTAATGACGGGGCAACGAAGGGCGCTATTATGTGTCGTGATTTTCAGCTTCATTGTTACTACCATCACCAATTCTACTATATTCCTCCCTATTCACGTTTCGTTAGTCTGAGCGATGTAGGCTATACCATTCTCGTCATAGCTTGTTCATCTCATCGTGTCATACTTTGCACAGGGCAGCGACCGGACCTTGTACGCTGAAAGAGCGGATTGCTGCACTCCAGCAGCGAGGCTCATCTCCGCAACCTATTTCACCACCGCGCTCCCATACACCCACCAGCTCACCGAAAGGCTCAGGAGGACTACGAGACAAGATTGCTCGATTCGAGGAAAAGGGCGGGACCCCGATTCCTCGAGGTAGGGTGTTTTCTTGAGCCCTTTGATGTTACGGTTGTGATGATGCGATGTAAACAGGTGGTTTGGGTTTGGGTGTACCTTCGCAACATGCAGGAAAACGCAGCAATGAGCTCTGGGGCAGCCGAATATTGTCGAGCCGTACACCCTCTGGCAGTGGTACCGGTTCGCTAGGCAGGTCTGCAACTCTTTCTGTGAACTCTCCGGGGAGACTACGGCGTGTTTCCTCGCCAGATGTCCAGCTGGGCGCGCTACAAATGTCGAAGGGTACGTTGGGAGCCTTGTCGACAAGGCGGTCTGTGGTACCGGAGGAAGCGGACGCGTCTAGGAACTCTGACATGATTAATTCATTGGACATTCCAACTCGCCCGCCGAACTCACGGTCGTTCGTTGGCCGCTCTTTCGGTCAGTCAATGGATGAGGCGTGCGGTCCGTCAGTGAAGCCTAACACCATCACCCCGCGCATTCCCGAACAAACCGTTGCTAGAACGGGAACGAAGATTCATGATGTACCTACTGTACTCATTTCTTCTGACACTGTTACCAATCTCGACCCAGAAAGTTTTGATACATTGCGACCCCTACCAGAAGACTATTTGGGGGCTACTTCTGAAGATGTCGTGGAGGATTCCATGACCTCAAATCTTAAGGATGCGCCGTCGAGGAACGCTGAGACTGATACACAAGTGCCTGTGACAATCGTAGAACACTTGCCGTTTCCAACATCGGATAGGAATACGTCTGACATAGCAAGAGTTGTAAAAAAGGTGGTGATTTCCTCCCACCATTCTCACCCGTCGGGTCTAAGCTCACTAGAGGTTCCGATGGCTGTGGAGTTTCCATTGGTCGATTCCTCGCGTGTTCAGGATGACACCTTGGCCAGCATCACCCCAGCACTCTCGAAACCTTCCATGACTATCGACCGAGACGCACCACACGTCACAGATGATATCTTATCAGTTCTCGATGACACACTGACAAAATCTAGCTCACCAATCGAATCTCCAGACCCTGTTGATACGGGCATCGCAGAGTCACAGAACACTGGAAACGTTTCTGGGTATACCCCCGTTCCTGAGGACGAGTCCTCTGCCTTGATGGAAACCACCCAATCCAATATCTCTTCGTCTTCGATACCTCAATTACAGACGAGTCCATCATCGTCTCATGATCACACCATTCTTTCCGGAAGGTTTGCTCCATCTTCGGATGACGCTCAGCCTGTTGTACATTCAGACGATTCCTCACATAGCGGATCTTCTTCATTCGTTTCCTCCTCCTCCTCNNNTCCTCCTCCTCCTCCTCCTCCTCCTCCTCCAGTGCGACACTTGATCCTGCGGAGACATTGAACATGTCCCCAGATTTACCAGGTGTGTGTGTCTTTGCGTTTTTGACAACAACCTTTCCAAATTTATGGTAATTTCACTGCAACAGTGCCACATAATCCGACGGTCATTGAGTCTGAACCTCAAACACTCGACAACACCCCCCAACGTCCGACGTCAAGGGCATCTACCTCAGTCTCCGAGGTATCGTCCGACACCCCACCACAGGTCTCGCCGATCTTGGATGCGTTCCCCTCCGTGCCACAACATCTTCCAACGACAGCCTTGGCAGGACAGGCACGCGTTCACCGGCTTGCAGCTAATCGGGAGAGCACGAGCAGCATCAATTCAATTCCTTCTCTTACGTTTTCTTCTACCTCTTCGTCATCTACGTGCTCCCCAACATCTAGTTCCATTGCTACCCCACTACCCCTTTTAGACTCCCGCCGTCCCTCAGCTGCTTTGCATCCTGCCAAGTCTCATCACAGACCAATTTCGTATGCATCTTTGTATGACGAGGATTCGGACGAAGGAGAGGGTGGGTGGGCGAATGTTGTGGTAACAAGGCGTTATTACTGAGTTTTCCGCTTCGCACTACAATTTTCTGTTTCTTTCCTTTCATCAAATTCATTTTATATCACTCAATCTCAATCTCATCGTATATCTACGCATCAGAGATTTCATTTCTCATTATCATCGTGACAATGTTACAAATCACTAGCAGAGGTAATCCTATAGAGTCGGTTAATTGGGTTATTTCTAATGTCATAATAACGAAAAGCACAAGATGCGTAGCAGCAGCATAGCCTAGTCATCCAAGCTGACCGCCTGACCAATAGAGATTTTGATGCGTTTGCAGACCGCAGATTCTTCCTCGCCATCAGTTTTCCTCTTCGTTTGGGAAGAAATGATAGGCGTGCTTTGAGAGATCTCTTGCATAGAAAATTGATTGGATCCGGACTGTATTTGAGCACCCTGAGCTTGAGGAATTTCGAGGACCTTGATTGATTGTGGTTTCCCAGATCGGCCATAAGTAACAGTGCCTTTGAGTTTGATCTGGGGATAGATCAGCGGCGCGTGGCATTAAACTTCACGAACCACTGACCATTCCCAGAAGAGTCCCCTCTTTTGCAGGTTCAAAGTAGTCTTCATATTTCTTGCCAGCCATTGCTTCAGGAACAGGGGAGTACTTTGCCCTCTTGATATTCTTTCTAGCCTTTTGTTTACCCTTACCCTTGCGGGACGAAGTACCTCGTGATTCGAGAAGCCCAATGCTGTCGGTATCCGAGGTCTGAAGAGCGATAAAACCTGCGGATTAATCATAAGGAACATCACACACACATCGTGAGCGGGGTCGGCGAGAGAATATTTAACCTTCCGCTTCCAGACGTTTCCATGTTTGACCAGCCGTCGAAGCCTCCGATCCTTAAAACTTAAATCATTAGGAAAACCAACACAAGGCAATACCAATTACCTAGTAGCTGTTTAAAATGTGTCACAGTTTCAGGGAGATGGACTTCGACTATCTTGAGGGCCCGCCTAATCCGAACGAAACTATCATCTGTAATACCGAACATGAACCCACGGCTGTGGTCTCCTACCTGAATAAGCTAAGATCTTTAAACTTCGTAATGTATTCGGAAGTAAGATTGCGGGAATCCAACACTTCAATCTGTGGGTCGTTCCGAAGTCGACAGCTAAAACATTGGAAAACATTGGGTAGACGAGAATCGTCTACCGAATGATACCTATAAAGTGTGAGAGTGGACACAAAGTTTGTTGCTTGATTCGATTGTCGCACCCCATGCACCTGATTATGCATCTCGTCAATGGTTTGTGTATGTTTCATCTGTTGTGCTCACCAAACATGAAACCATCTACCACAGGTACCCTCGCACTGACAGGCACCATACTCAGAATCATCCTGGCACGATTAATGTAAATGAATGAGTGGCAAATACCAAAACACAGCAACAATCACATGAACGCCACAATCACATTCGATCACAATATCTTGATCACTCGCAGGCAGACTCGGATGTCGTGGGATGGTTTGAACGGGCGTTGCAGTGTGATAAGAGGGCGATCCCATGGTTTGATCTCCTTCCATATCGGTTGTACTTCGGAATGACTTTGTCGGTGTTTTCGGTACATGAACCAGTTTCTGAGTTTCCATGTCTGCAGTGAAATGGGCCTGTCAAAAAAAGGTTCAAGGCAGCAAAAAAGGTACACACCAAGCATCTCCATGTCTTCGGCACTGCCCAGAAGGGGTTGGTTTTCCTCAGCTTCGTGTTGTTGGAATAGGTTCGGTTCGGTTCTGGTGCCCCTCTTCATCATTGTTTCCTGGGGATCAATGGTAGACCAAGCAGGAGAACGGTGATCCAAAGATTCGGTCAACGGAGAGTCAGAAAGTGGAGACGGCTCTATGATCTGGGTTGCCTGATTTTTGTCATTATCAAACATGAGCTTTCCAAACAGAGGGAATGAATAGCAAGTCAAAATCTTAAAAGAAATAAGGAGAAAAGGGGCAGTACAGCTTTCCTGATATTGTCGGGTTCACCCTCTTCCACGCCTGGATATAAAACTGGTGACTGATGCGATTCGGTCTCCCCGGTGACGTTTATTTCGATGATTGTGCCATCTGCGCATCGTATTCCTGTGGGCCGCTGGCTTGCACTGTTTTGGGACATTGGCCCTTGGTAATCTGGATCGTCCTCCCCTTCAGCATCAAGATGATCATTCTCGGGATTGGCAAAGGTCTCTGCATCCCATACTACCTTCCTCAACAAGGCGTCTTGTTGCTGAGCTTCTATTAGCTTTTTGCGATCTGTGAAAGTCATAGCCTGCGTAGCTAAATACGAATTTTCTTCATGATTGACCAGGTCGCTAAAATGAGCGCCATCGTTGTCACCTCCTTGAGGTATGAAATCTGAAACAGAGCTAATTTGCATCTTCAACCTGTTGCTCACTCAGACGCTGGTGAAGGATACAGCGGGAGGGAACTACCCGTGGTATGGGGTGACCAGTGAGCCAATACTCATCTTCTCTGGAATTTCCTTGGTTGAGTGTGTTGTGAAGAAATATTTATTCTTTGGGTTTCCTGCGGAAAAATGAGGAGGCTCATAGTTCTGTGGAACGTGATCCATGTAAAAGACCTTGAAAGTAGCAAAGCGACGTTCTGTCGAGAAAGACCTTGGTAAGCATAGTATAAAACTAGGACCACATACTGGGTAGAGCATTCAATGTCTGTATCGCAGCTATGAGGCTCCTAACTAGGTTCTGGAAATAGAGAGGATGAGTATGAAAACTCATAAAACCTGAACGTGCACATCCCTTTACGCTTTGTTTGACTTCACCAAGCGTAGGTGCTTTCCCCTTTGTCATAGCTTCGGCAACTGGGTCGGTTTTGACAACCGAACCGGATTTCAGAGACATTTTGTCTAACTTTTCACCCAGAGTCATAATCGGAACTTTGGAAGTTGTTCCAGGTACTGCGTGATACTAGGAGCATGTCAAAACCTCGCGGCAGAAACAAAGGATATACTACGCTGTGACTCACAGAGAAGTTGAAGGTGTAAGTCTCGATCACACTATGTTAAGCATATTATCAGTATATGTAACTGGGAGAGAAAAACATCGAAGACTTTTCTGGATCATTGTCGTCCTACAACGACAAGTAAGTAATGTGACTATATGCATAAACGGGTCAATAAGGGTATTAATCACCAAATAAACTGCAAAAATGAAGCTGCGAAGGTATTGTTTCTCCAATGCATCGAAAATGCCTTCTTCCTGAATGATTATTACATTAGCACTTGGGTTAAAGGAACGGTCTTAAGCGAACCAAGTATTCTAATAGCTTGTCTCCTTCTTTAGTCCAGCCCTTTCTGATTGTCTTGAGCTTGACAGCACCGGAAGGAAGAGGCTTTTTCCCAATTGACATCCCGGAATCTTGAGAAGCAGACTGAGACGACGACGGGCTCCCAGATGAAGTGAGATGAGCTGAAGCAGTTAATATATCTCTATAGCTTCGTTTTTCTACAACAGGACAAACCTTCGGTGAAATTTTCATCAGGAAGCAGTCCTCTGTGAAATAAGGCTTAGTATATGCGCTCATAAAGTAGGAGGGTCTGATAGATATGAAAGATACTCATGTTCTGATGTACACAACGAACCAAAAACTAACGAGAAATGCATGTATGCCTTCGTGAATGCATCTTGGAGGAAGAGAGATATATAAGTGAGAAAATAAAGCTTGCCTTAAATACGTAACACATCCGAACCCAGCGCGAAGCAAAGTCTGGACGACTTGGAGACTTTGGCTCGCAGTAATAGATTGCTAGGACCAATAAGTGAGGAGTGATAATCATTGCAAGAGCTCTAGTGCGTGCCTGTTGGACACGTTGACTTTGCATCATGTACGACTTTAATTTTGGATTGAATAAGGAAAGTAGAAGTTGTAACGTTAAGTTTTTGGTGTACTCGATGGTGAAGGAAAACCGTTGAGTGAGGTCGTGATCTATCTAAAAAACCAATCGCGTCCTGATCACGTGCCATGGGCCACAAAGAAGGACATTTAACTAAAAGATATGTAGTGCATAATATCCAGTAGCGAGCGAGGGATAACTACGCCAGCCATTAACTTTCTTCCCTAAGACTTGGGTGCAAAATCTGTTGATGCAGCGCCTTCCCCGCTGGTACCTGTCGTGGAAAGTAAAGGTTATACAAGTAATAAATTGCAATGCCACTAAAAACACACCATTGGGAATACATGCTCATTTGGTTCTACGATACACTCCATGAGCACAGGTTTCGAATTATCGTATTCCAAAAATTCCTTCATCTTTTGTGGTAGGTCGGCCGGATTTGTCACACGCATACCGTGGACATGCATTGACTGAGCAAGCATTACGAAGTCAGGATTGGACATCTCCGTATGTGAATATCGCGAGTCATAGAAGAGGTCTAGGAGATAATCGAATGAGTTCAGATGATTGCAAACGAACTAAATTGCCTCAAGCAAGGAAACAAACCTTGCCATTGGTAGACCATTCCTTGTACACCATTGTTCAATATCAAACATTTCACGCCGATTTTGCACTGTACGGCAGTAGCAAGCTCCATAGCAGTCATGCTGAAAGATGCATCACCATCAATATCGATGACTATTTTATCAGGCGCGCCGACTTTGCATCCAATCGCAGAGGGCAAGCCGAAGCCCATGGTCTCCCAGGGAGTTAGGAACTCAGTGCCAGAACAAGTATGGATAAGTGACGGTAACTCACTCCTAATCCACCTGAAGAAATCATAGTGCGTGGATGAGTCCATCGGTAGAATTGCGCCGCCCACATCTGATGTTGCCCGACCCCGGTAGTGATAATGACATCGTTCTTTTTGTCCCTTGTCTGCCTATCTAACTCCTGAATGACTTCTTGCGGCTTCATCAGACCCCCATTAGTGCTTGGCATATATGTGAATGGATATTCTTTTTTCCAGGTCTTGATGTCAGAGAACCACTCAGTACGTGGCGAAGAACGAATAAGGGGAACTAGAGATGCCAAATTTGCTACGACATCCCCAAGTACAGGAATGGAAGCATCAATGACCTTGTTCACATTCTTGGGCATGATTTCAAAATGAATAATACCCCCACGACCCTGCTGGGCGGCGGCACGTGCAGCAGGAGCGAAGGCTGTATCTTGTGAGCGTAATCCATTGACTAGTTCAAGAAAACATACCATCCACTTTGCCTGTGGTTCGATCGTCAAATCGAGCACCAAGAGCGACGATAACGTCCGCCTGCTGCATCGCAAGGTTGGCATAAGCACTGCCATGCATACCAAGCATGTGCAAACTTCGGTCATCCAACTCGTCAAAGGCACCAAGACCATGTAAAGTTGTGGTTACAGGTATGTTCCCATCCTTTGCAAGTTGTCGAAGGAGTTGAGGGCCTGATGGGGACGAGAGTATGCCGTGTCCAGCATAAATAATGGGACGCTGGGCTTGATTAATCATGTCAGCAGCCTGTTGGATCAATTCGCTATTCGTTGACGTGAGCAAAGGATTTGAAGGTAAATTAGCTTTTTGTGGGATGGCATGTCGTAGAATTCCAGCAGTAATATCTTTTGGAAGGTCAACAAGAACAGGACCTGGTCGTCCAGAAGTAGCAATCTTAAAGGCCTCATTAATGCGTCGAGGGAGCTCTGCGATGTCCTTGATCATTACGTTCCATTTTGTACAGCTTCTTGAGATGCCAACTACATCTGCCTCTTGGAACGCATCCGAGCCAATGGCGCTCGTTGCCACTTGACCGGTAAATACGACAAGAGCTACACCATCACTTAAAGCATCTTGCATCGCGGTAATGACATTGGTAGCACCTGGACCAGAGGTGACGAGAACAACTCCCGGCTTGCCTGTAACACGGGCATATCCCTCAGCCATATGTCCAGCACCTTGCTCATGACGAGGCAAGACAAACTCGAAGTGTTCAGAGTTGTAAATGGCATCGAAGACAGGGAGGATGGCACCTCCAGGATAACCAAACACATGCTTGACACCATGGCGAAGCATCATCTCATGGAAAATCTGACCACCTGACATGCCAACAAATGCGGAGTCTAAGGTATGGGGTGATATGGTCTTAAGGAGGGGCTGTGGTGATAGCTGCGGTGAGGGTGTGATAGGTGGCAGCTGCTGAAAGCCTGATGCGGGTATTGGCCGTCTGAAAAAATCATGGTCAAGACTCCAACTCTGATTTTCGTACCATTGACAATAAGGCAGTAAAGGTGACCCACGAATCGACCTTGGCAGAAGCGCCTTTTGCAGAGGAACGACTAATATATCGAACATGCATTTGGACACACGATTTGGTGTCACCCCGAGCCCACTGGAAGACAGCAGAGTTTTTTGTCGAGGACGCAATTACAACGCGAGTAGAAAGTGCCATATTTTTATACCAACTGAAAGAAATCGGAAGGGATGATGGGGAGAAGGAAGGTAGTTAGCAGGGTCTGGAATGACTCGAGTTATATCGCTATCCAGTCACGTGTCTGCTTTCAGGCGCTCATGGTGGCTCCTCTCCAAGTTTTAGCGCCTGTCCTCAAGAGTGTGATTTATATGCAACTCTAAGGCACCTCTTCCTTGTGTAGGAGGTTCCAGGGCTATAGCAACATAGCGAAATGCGACATTCTAAGCGGCCATCCCTGTACCATGACATGCACGCTGACATACATGCCGCAGACTTCCATACATCACCACATTGGCTCTCGTTTCTTGCCAATTATGTGAGGGATTGGCCCTCTTGTGCCTCCCCGGTCCAACTGCTTACCCGTACATAGTATCCATGCATGCCCTACTGACCCCCTTCATCCCCCTGTACTCTACCTGCGGACACATGCTCTGGAGAGGGAGTTTTGACTGTCGCTGGGGGACCAGCGACGGGATCCCTCCGTGGCAAGAGACACTGATTCAGGAATGCAACTATTCCCCAGAGCACGGCAGGTTTAGAACCGTGTCTCCTACCCCGTTTTTGGGGTCAGATGCATCCGCAGGTACCTCTCCCATTCTGCCCCCTGCACCCCCAGTCTTCCCTCTCGGTATGGCCATAGATATAGACAATATGTACACTTGTAGCTAAAGTGCACCATAAGCGTTCTGCGCTTCGAGCACTATAATTGAATCTCTCTCTTCCTTGTGTTGAGATTGTGCGACTGGCGTTGTCCTAAATACAAAATTTTGAACCTGATTACAGTACCATATACTGCATGTAATATTAAATTAAACTTGGTTAATTGTACCCCAGCACTCTCAAGTCCAAGTCGGGGTTTCGCCCTCCTCTGCCTTCTCATCCCTTCGTACGCTCGAGATTCCCAACACCTTGCTGTATTCGCTCATATACTGTTGGACTTTCAGGGAAAACAAGTCATGTAAAAATTTATCCTACAGCTATTTCTGGTATGATTGACACGGGTTTGACTCCGGAATCAATCTAGGACCACAGCGAGCACTGGAGCATATTCCGAGTACATTCCTTAACCTCAAGCAGTATATGCGTTGAATATGGTTCTTAATGTTAGTACATGGTTTCACAATGCATACAATCTGGGGGGTGTCATCCTTGAATTCTGATAAATTATTCAGTGAGGCTCTATGCTTGCTTCTTCCTAAGCTGAGAACGAGATATCTTATACAGGACCTGATGCTACGTGGGACGGAGCGGGTCTGGTTGGCTTAAGAGCATAATCCTAGTAAGTGGTAGAGGGTTCATTGCAATCCAGAGCACTCACCATCACCAACTCTGCATTTGGTTTGGCATCTACCTGTATTTCTGAGCCTCTCGAATCCAATAGGTCAAGCTGAAATGCATCCGGGCGTGCACACCGTAGCTGCCGTGACCGCCTCAAGTAACGATACATGATGGATGGGACGATGGCTACATACGCCCCTCCTGTAAAATCATAAGCTGGAAACTAAGGCATGAAATCGCTATGGCATGCCACTCGCCAATTATAACCACGGACGCGATTTCAAGATTCAATGTCCCTTTGTCAATGCAGGATGTTCTGATGCTACATGATTGCTTGATTCCAAGTGTTAATCAAAACTGAAACTTACGAATGACATTGCCACAGAAAAAGAATCATCAAGGTCAGGGAGGTCAGAGAGATCATAGGAACTGTTACCAGAACGAATGCCAGACATAGTTGACGCCGCCTATTATCCATGGACGAGACAACGTCCTATATGGCAGTAATGGTGCGTGAGACCAGATCTGAAACGGTCCCCTTATGTAGGGCTAGTAGACTACGAAATGACTGGTGTGTGCCACTAGCGATCCGCATGGCATTGGCACCTTGACTCCTGACCAGTTTGATTCCTTATTTTTTTAGCATATAATATAACCATATTTGTATTCTGCCAACTGTGAGAAATATAGTTGGTTAGCCATCTGGCAAATCGTGTCAGAAGAAGGCAAGCTCAAATACTTGGTGAACGGCCCCATGGCACTAATGCACTGTGCGGCTCTTTATTTCAAAATTGAGGAGCTATACAAGCTATGCAGCTTCGTGATTCTCCTACAGCTAGCGCTGTTAAGCCAGGCTCTGCAAAGAAGATTAACGATCAGTGGCACAGCAATACTTAGTATGTCACGTGCCAGGCACGTGGTACATAGCTATTTTCCCCTTTTCCGGATATCAAAATTCACATGCTAACTAAAAAAGGAAATCACTTTCATCTCCGAGTCCTCTGCCTCAGGTAGGCTGTGTGTAATACGCGAAATACAGCATATCCATGGCATCTTTTGTGACATCTGGCAGAAAGGTTTGCCCCTTCGTGTCCCTTCCTCGGATCTTACGAACATCTAGTAGATCATAGCCATTGGTCGTAACTTTGCAGAGCATGCCAAAGAGCTCAACAATGCCGTGCCCAAAGAACCCTTCTTCTTCATAAAGCCCACAACCAGCTATGTGACTAATGGGGGAAAGATTGAAATTCCTCGAGGAGTCAAAGCTCACCACGAAAGTGCGGTGGTTTTGTGTCAACATACCCCTCCATCTGACCCAAGCGAACAGTTGAACTGGGCGTAGTAATTGGCAAGGGTGGTCGCGACATCCAAGAGACTCACGCAGACTCACATGTCTCTGGATACGGTACGTGAGGCTGTAATTTCAACAAAGGGCTTATCATATGATCAGCGGTACTTGTCCAGCTTTGGCTATCGATATGACCGCTCGGAATGTGCAAGATGAAGCAAAGAAACGCGGTCTCCCTTGGACTGCCGCAAAGGGATTTGACACATTCACGCCAATTGGGTGAGAAGGAGATGTCAGAGAACTACCATTTACCTAAACCTCTTTCTAGTCACTTCATTCCCAGGTCGGCCGTTCCAGATCCACACAATCTCAGCATCTGGCTGAAAGTATGTGTCTTGTCTAATGACGAGGAGCTTGACTCTTTACAGAGGATTTATAAAGATCAACGATGAGATCAAGCAGAATGGTACAACTGCTGATATGATCTTTCGTATCCCTCGATTGATTCAACATGTATCCTCTATCATGGCTCTCGAGGTTTGACCCCTAATGTCTAGCGCTCATGGATCTAAACTGGTGTTCTAGGAGGGCGACCTTATCTTGACAGGCACTCCATCTGGGGTCGGTCCTGTGGTTCCAGGTGATATAGTAACTGCGGGACTATCTATTCCCTCTTCGTCCGACCTTCTCGCATCTTTGACATTTACTGCTGTTGAACGAGAAGGTGGATATACTTTCCAGCCTTGAAGCGTACTGTGCAGAACCTTGCATATATGACACGGTATACAATTGAGGAATATGGTACATCTCGCTCGTGTCAATAATACGTTAAAGCGAGCGAGACTACAAACGGGTTATTGTCCTATTGACGAGCCCCGTGACTGGGCATCAAAAAATAGGGCATCGTCTTCTCCATGACTTTCTAGAGTTGACGCCTCGAAGCTTTCTCGTAGCTCTGACATCTCTTCACTAGATTCACTTAGGCTTAACGCAGAGCCAGAGAGGGATCCAGAACCCTCGCTACTGCCACCTTCCAGTGTCCAACTACTGGCAATAGGTGTCATTTCTCCATCACTAGGTGCTTCAGCGGCCTGAAAATCACCAAAGTCAAACGGCGAGTCATCTTGATCAGAGGAAATGAAAGGATCGGCCGCAGAAGCGTCTGAGAATGGTCCAAATGCCTCATCCTGAACGTAGAATTTAATCCGTCGCTTGATATCTAGCAAGTAGTTCACTTACATCGTCGAGGCTAAATGGGTCACTGAAGCCAAGGCCGCTTGAGGCTGTGGGTCGCCCTACACCAGAAGGTGTAAATGCATCCTGCATCATTAGAACAATTAGCGATTGATTACACATGCAGTCAGTAGTAAGACTCACATCAAACCCTGTTATAGCTTCTTGTGGGTTTGGCGATGAAGCCGGTTGGAAGTCAAAAGGCGATGTCCGTGCGAGCCAACCGGTACCGTCGTCATCGTCGTCGTCATCTTCGTCGTCGTCCGATGCATCAGACGACGACCCAGAATTGGCGAATTGGGAAGTAGGTGTCGCATGAATCTCCTCCGCGAGATACCTCGCGAACTACACATAAATCTCAGAAAATATCAGATGAAGTCATGTCACACACCTGCGATGGCCCCGCTGACTCCTCTTCTTCTCGACTGTGGCTGAAGTCGGCTGTGTTCACAGGTAATAGAGACGGAGATGCTCCCGTGCGCCTGAATTCTCCTGTCACCGTAGGTGCCGTGACAGTAGCGCTGACCATTTCCACCTTGCCGGTGCTTCCATTCATCCCATTCATGACACCCGTGTCTGCCTCGTCAACTTTTGCCCACCTCCCTTTCGGGAAACCAAGACCAGGTGCGACCACAGGTTTACCTCCACCTAGGAGAGTTGTATCGCGCTGCTTTGTCTCTCTATAACTACCATTGACGTAGTTGTCCCATGCTGGTTGTGGAGCATATTGGCGGAGTAAGGAAGCCAGATCATCTGGATAGTGCTCTAATGCACCAATCACATCCTCTGAGATTAAAGTCAGGTGACCCATGTACCCCAATCTCACCCCCTTCGGTTGGCCACTTGAAAACCACAGCATTAAGGTCAAAACATGCGTAAGGACTGATATCTGCTTACCTCCGTACAGCATTTTTTTCATGTCCTTCTAAGATCCGATGAAACAGCCGCGCATCACAAAATAGCGCGATGATCAAGTCTCTGTTCAAACCTCCATCTATACGTCCTGTCAATATTTGGTGTACGAGATCATATACCGTGCCATGGAGAAAGTTGTTCCATGGAAATTGGAAGAAAAAGTCCTATGAGAATATTGATAAGCGCAATCGAAACAGGTGGTTGTAACTTACCAAAAGCGTTGCCACAACATCCATTTCTATAAAGCGCTGCTTTAAAATATCACCAACTGGGATCTCAGACCTGTCGCTCCCAAAGTACGAATCACGTCTTGGTGGTACAGTCGGTTTCCCAGAACCCGCACTAGACGAACTTTCTATAAAGGCTACATCTGGTGGCACAGGTAATGGTGGCGTATCCGGAAGCAATGGGGCAGTGGAAGATGATGGTTGATCTTGTGATGATGAACGTACTGGGAATGGAAGCTCATGTGACTTGTTAACTGAAATTTCTTCCAAAGCTTCATCAGAACTATGATCACTTATATCCGAGTCAGAATCAGAGGCCATTGAAGAGGAGTCCGTTGATCTAGCAGAGCTGCTGTGCACAGGGAGCTCCTTGGCTTCTACCATTTCCCGGGCATCGCTATTGACCTCCTCAGAGGCATTATTTGCTTCACTGCCAATGGAGATGACATTGGCTAGTTCTTCAAGAGCGGATAATCCACCTAGCAAACGACCGTCCTCATCGTATGTGGGACCAGTTCCGGGTGAACGATTGAGAAGAGCCATGTTGGAACAATGTAGAAGCTCGGCATAGAGTTCACATATGCGAAATCGTTCGACTGTAAGAGGAGTGATGGGACCGAGCGTTGTGCGGAGTTGGCGCTTCTTGATTATATTAAGTGAAATACCGGGAGACATTAGAGAGGAAGACGGACCAAGGATCGCGGTCGTTTCAGAAGTTCTTGAAAGCCGGATAGTCGTTCGCACATTACTTCTAGCATGGCGCCAAGGTGCACCACACCCATGCGGTCGACAAGCTCTTTCATAGCGTGTTCAAGGACGTCTCTTCCGTCTTCCGAATGCATTTGAAACCTATGAAGCTGCTGCTGGACCTGTATCAGCCGATTACGAAGATTATGAAAAAGATATGGCTCGAAGTAGTCCGAGTTGTTTTTTCTGATGAGTTCAATGACGATCGAGATGGAATTTACCACCGAAGAAGTGGCGGACTCGGAATTTGGTAAGTCATAAACCCTGTCATATTGATCGGAATCATCCCCCGTGTATTCAGGAGAGTCTGATGTGATCTCCGGGAATGAGAATTTTTCTGTTGTCGCTGCATAACCATTCAGCTTGGGCCCCGAATCTGGTCTGAGGGGCACATCATCGAGCATGAATCGGAGGAGCTTGGAGATATTTTCACGGGAAGCAAGCTCTCGAGCGAAAGAGTTGGAAGCAGGCACATGGTGCAAGCCATCATTCAGGGCAGAAGCCCCTGGGGATGGCGCAGACATATTGATGATCCCTTTGATAACGTCTGCAGCAACAACATGGGTTTCCGGTGCTTGGGTAGGAGACAAAAGATCGACGAGGCGAGGAATGAGTCTTTGTGATGTCAGCCACTGTATTAAAAAAAGGTGAACATGGCAATTTTCATGTGTATTTCCTGAAATTAATACCTCGAGCACTCCGGCACCACTCGGATACTCGTCCAGTTGAAGTATGCGAAATAACAGGTCGCTGATAGCCGGTGTTTCGATATGCATTATCAGTCGTTCAACCACTGATGGCTGAGATCTTACAAAAGCCAACATCTTGGAATTACGTTGGTGATCGAACACAAAAAGGTCTTATAAGAAACGCACCTCTGTTGGTTTCTTGTTCATAAAGACACTATTAATCTTCGCGAAGTGTCCGGCCATAGACGTCCTAGTTCGCATGTCATCCGCAGAACGATCAAGGACAACTTCCCAAAAGGGAGCCATTAATTGTTCACTATTCGTAACACAAGCCTCCACGATCGACCAGATTTCGCTGCACAGTACCTCGGTAGCCACGTAAGGGAACCTTTGGAAATCAGAATGAACTCCAAGGCATAGCTAGCATACATACTTGAAACGACCTTTCTCCTCTCCCTCAATTGTTCCGGTCACATAACCAAACAACCTCTGAAGCACGTCCAACCGTTGAAAATAGTCAATCAACCGAGTGTTTTGTGCTTTGCACTCCTGTAAAAGGTCATCTTCGTCCAATATGTCTTCCAACGCGACATCGTCTCGGTCCAATAATGTGTCGACGGATGAAGCGTTGTGGAAGCCGAATCTAGGAATAACGCAGCAGTAAGGACCCGCCAAGACCCTTAGAAACTATGGGGCGATACCTCCAGAACATTCCGAATATGGCCTACAAGGGGGACCGTAGGGTGAAAGCACCAGGTATGTACGAAAATCCACGCAAGTGCGCAGGAGACGAACGCGGAACGACATAGCGCCCGTAGTATCACCGGCGTCTAAACGGTATTAATCCTTCAAATGAAATGAATTTTATATTATGAAGTACAACATATACAAGAACATTAAAACTGCAAGTAAAGTCCATATGGAAAAATTGTCAGTGTAGAACAGCAAAAAAAAAGACGAAAAACTAGCTTACCCTGATCTGGTAGCTCCCGCTAGCTTTCGTAAGATAGCGAACCCACTTCACACTATTATAGTTGCTTTTCTCGAAGACCTTCAGGAAACGGACCAGAAGACCCGAGGCGGTGAACATGAGCACTTGAAAATCAACGTCGATAGGTGGTCTCGCCCACGTCTGTCGGTGTGTCACTGCAGTGAGCGATGCTGTACCATTTAAAGTACATTCAGAGCCCCCTTGAAGCCGAGGGATCCTAATTACAAGTTTCAGCAGGAAGGGAACTATCTTTGAAAGCACTTACTTCCAAACAATGACATTTTCTGCGGGGACATATTTCGCTTTGCCATTGGGGGATTTGCAGTCGACATTGGTCGTATTGAGTGGTGTAGGTATACGGAGCATGACACTCGTCGCACTCAGTTTTGAATTGAAGTTGGCCTTAACCGTCACGATATAAGATACCTCTCTTGTTCCATTCTCGGTAATGGTAGGTAAGATGCGGAGAGGTAAATTGACATTGGTCGTAGACCGATACCTGGAAGAAGTGTAAGATGGAAAAAAAAAATACTCATTTTCAGCGCACTTCATCAATTCAAATTCGCCATCTGGTGGTATGAAACTGATGGTTCGATCGGAATCGAACTGCCCTAACCGGACACATTGATGGAAGCGACAGTCGTCGAGTTCTACTGCGTTGCCACCAGAGGGACGGTCCCCCTTGTCCAGGACGAGCTTGTCGTTCAGACCAAACTTACATTCAGGTGTTCCAGACAGATAAGCTCGCATGAGTATGTGCCCATCCACATCGGCCCGCAGAACCGTGCCTTGGGTAGTGAAGTTGACCTTGCCGTATCGTGTATGAAGCAGAGTGCTTACCCGTGGCACTCATGAGCAAATTCACTGTCTCTACTACATCCACGAAAGCTTCATTTTTCTTGTACTTGACGTCCCCACGTCGCCAGCTAGTGGATCCGGTGGCTTGTATTGTGATTTTAGAGGGTTCCTCCTGATTCTCGGCTTAGAAACAACTACCGCATCAAGGAAGTAACCAACCGAGGCTGTAGACCTAACACCTTCTGTTGTAATATATGTTTTTAGAGTATCGATCTCACTGTTTTGAGGAAATCCAAAATCGATGATCTCTAAACGTTATGATGTACCACCTCAACCTGTAACTGTAACTACAGTGGACGTACCATCGATCAGTTCATAAATAAGCACAAAATTACTCTTCACGGACTCCTCGTCGACTTTACCGAAGTAAGACTTGGCAATCGAGATAAAACGGTAGCAAAATTCAAACACCAGTGCAGCATTAGCATTATTCCTGTCCCGGATGGCTGAGTAGTATCAAAGTCCAGCCACCACCAACATAGTGAGGCGCACTTTGTGACTGCGAGAACATAGAGATTGTTAATCCGAACGTGGAAAAAACTGGTGGAGCCTAAAGTGATAATTGGCGACCGAACATCGCTATTAGACACGACTTGAATCCGGAAGACGTCCGCAATAGACCGTCTGTATTCAATGGCACATTAACTACCAGTCTCAACATGGACGGTGTACAGACTTCAGATCCGTTCGGTATAACCGAGATATAAGAACCTGTATGACACCGTGTTCAGGCATGAAGACATTTAGCTTGACCGATGTTTTGTACCTCTCCTTTCTGGTTAAAGATGAAAAAAGCCTGGATATATGTTGACATGAACCAGGTAAATCAGGAACTATACATAGAAAGAGGGATTACAGAAGACATACCGAGATCATTGGTCGAACCACGACGCGACGATACGGCGAACGGTGAACCCCAATTTAACAAGATGCGCACTGCTATGGGAATATACAAGTTGTCAATGCGTAACCCACGACTGACGTACGCTGAGCTTCAAACTGGAGAGAGTTAGCTAAGCAACTTGACTTATTCTACTACCCTGGAATTATATCTAAATCCCAATATGTCTTCCTGTCTTCCGACCTGAAGCCAACCGACCACTTTCTGGCGAGATTACCAGCTCTATGTCCTACATGCGCTATCCTACCACCAGCAATCACCTTTATCCCTAACTGGTCCCATGGTCATCAAGTAAATGCTATCGAGGACTCTGGGCAGTCTCGAAGACTAGGAGGTCTTCCTTCTCTCAAAGAAAACTTTGAAGGATTTACGGAAATCCACAAAAAATTAACAATGGCTGCTAGCATGTCTTGTGTTAATTGCGAAGGAAACACATGTAGGTGTGGGGAGTAATTGAACTTGTCACAAAACTGCTATACAGGGTGAAAAAGCCTCGAGCTAAGTTCTAGAGGCATGTGGTACCCATATATCACATGGACGGCCACCCGCTAGCAAGGAACTTCCGCCGCAAGAAAATCGGGGGTCTGTCTACAAACCCTGCAATTCTTAAGCTAGTTCGTGAATTTACTCGTCGTCTCAATGCAACACCTATCGGCCTTATTTCAATACTGGTCATGGTTCATAGGACCGTTACTGCAAAATAGAGTTTCTTTGCCGATGGCCATCAATGGTGATGTGAGACTTCCAGAATCCTTGTCATGCGGACCATGTTGCATATTTATGGACCGTCTAATGCATGCACGACGTATTCTTAGCCTCGTCATTGCCAGCCTTTTCAGAATGCGGACATTTATCGGTCGGAATGACCTGAGTTCTCTCAGCCTTCCTCTCCAATCCCCCACATTCTTAAGCAATGGAGGGTGGTGTTTCCCAAGAGGCCATTTACTCAGCCCTCTTGTACCTGCCACCAATATTGCTCAAATGTTGGCTAAGCTGGTATTATCTGGAACACTCCTCGTTCTACCTGTTTCTGCTCTGACCTGGGGGACGACCAAGGTTAACTTATTTTCATTTTTGGTTCCATTCTGTTTAACACCATCAAGTTCCTGTTTGTGTTTGGGGACTCTTATACCAGCAACGGTTTCAATATATCTGCAGGGATCAACTCCCGTGTCCCTGGATTTGTGAGCGAGCTACTGAATTTGTTGACTTGCTCTGGCATCTACATGGGTCTACCAGACTTCCTCTAACGGACCAAATTGGGTCCAATTTTTAGGTACAATGTCAATGCTACACCATATATACTACTCATCATTTGACACAGGAGATACGTATAATGTTACTGATACTCGGGTTAGTGATGAACACGCAGTATGCATGGTGACCATCTTCACGGAACATATAGGTAATTGATCTTGCGAGTGGAGGTGCAACGACCGATTCTAAGTTTGTGTTGCCGTAACTTATTACGGCATCATTCTTCTAACTACCAGACGAAGGCTCGTAACCCCGTTTCAACCCACCGTTCTGTAAGTGTTCCTTCTTATACCGAAGGTAGGTGGATGAGACATTGCTCAGATCACTCGTGGATCAAGTAGCCCAATTCGATCAAATTTTGTCCCCTGCTCCGGCGGAAGCTCCATGGGAGAGCAACAATAGTTTAGCTGCCATATTCATTGGAATTAATGATGTGGTATGAGTGCTTCTTACAGTCTACCTAAAAACACTGGCATATATTACGCTTGCACAGGGAAACTCCTGGTTTTTCGTAAGCATGTTCTTCACTCCGGAACCCTCACCCACGTTCTTAGATGAACGTATTCAGACAAACGTCACTCAGCACGACTTTCATGTTACACTTTTGAACCGGTACTTTGAGGAAATGGATAGTCTATACGACAAAGGCATACGATCGTTCCTTTTTCTCAATGTCCCTCCAATCGATCGAGCCCCCCTGTTCATCCAGCAGGGGGTAGCGACGACACGTGCCGTGAAAGCCTCTCTTGCAGACTACAACCAACAACTCTCTGAACAAGTGAAAGCATTCCAGTCCCGCCATGAGGATCTTGACCAAATCACGGTGTTTGATTCGAATAGCGTCTTCAACACCCTGTTGGACAGTGCGGAGACCCTCGGGTGGGTTAACTCGACCGGTTTCTGCGAGGCTTACCAAGTCAGTACCTGATTGATATGACATGCGTTCTTAGTTTAACGGTGCGACCAGAACGGCACGCCTGAGACCACAACACAAATAACCGGGTGTGCACCTGTGTCGAGCTATTTGTGAGTGAACCCTAATTTACCCGCTTGGGCGTCTTTAAATTTCAACTGTTCTAGCTGGCTCAATAGCTTACACCCTGTTTTTGTAATCCACGAGTGAGTTGGTCTCATACGCCCAGAAACTCGGCTAAATTTGTTGCCAGCATTCTTGCACATGCTGTATCTACAAGGCTGAGCAGATGATACAACTTGGAGGCACACATACCATAGCTCCCGGCCTGGCCGGTTCCAACCAAAGCCATATCGTAGTGTACGCAGCATAAGCTTTGAGTTGGAGCGCCCGTCTATCACCGGCGACTGAGAAGTAACTACATGAAGGAAGGGTGTTCTGCACCTAATATAGATACGCGAGATCAATCGCACTGTCTAGAAGGCATGCAAATTGTGCTAGACTCATCCGCTGCAAACAATGGACTCCTATATGGAGTCCAGGCGAGCCTGGATCCAAGCCACGCGGTTGGGGCCTGCCCTAAAGTGTGGGTAGAAAAGAATCGGAGTTGGACTTTGAACTTCCGATTTCTTGACACCCCCTTGCTTTGGCAACTCGTCGGGCTCGCTGTCCACGGCCGATGAACTGCATCGAGGGCACTCGCAGGGAGATGGAATAACAGCGCAACGCATAGTCGATGTGCCTCCGTATCAACTTTCAAGTTGTATTGTGGCTTGGAGAGTTCGTTAGAGTGGCATACAGTTATTTGTCGATTACAAATGTTGTAGCCTTATTCGATATCTTGATTGGAATCTATGAGAAGGTTCGAGGCCAGGTATTAAGTACCTATTGATGGGTTCGATATTTGTGTCCCCTGCGCGACGCGTGTCCCACCGCAGGGCCAGCCAATGTTCTTTTTCAGGTCCGAAGACGATCCATCACTGTAAAGGCTTTATATCTAAGCGTTTTCGGCTCCGAGACCACCTCGCCTTTTTGCTCCTCCTTTCTTCCCAAATATGTCTTACAGGCTTTCAGCCACGCTAGCGGCCCACTCAGCGGATGTCAGTCTCACCGACCGATTTTTCGCAATGAAGTCGATGCTTACCAGTCGCTATACGCGATAGGTACGCGCCGTGGCTTCTCCAAGCACAAACCTGGTGCTCTCTGCGTCCAGAGATTCCACAGCCATTGCTTGGAACCGTGCGGCACCTGGCTCATCTTTTCAAGCAACCAAATTCCAAGCAAGCTCGCGGTACGTTAACGCTGTGGCTTACTTGCCATCGTCCACAACAGCGGATCAAGGCATGTTCCTGCCTCATTTTGTCGCGTGGAAGAGCTTGAGCTCTAGTTCTGCAGGGTACTTGGTTGCCGGGGGGCAAGATGCCATCATTACTGTCTTCTCACTCTCGGCAGTCAAAGAGGAACCTGATTTCACTTTGGTTGGGCATACAGATAATGTCTGTGCTCTGAACACAAGCAAAGATGGTGTCATATTGTCAGGTTCTTGGGACAAGTAAGTCGCTCATGGGCCATTGTTAATTAATGAGGCTTGATTCGTATCAAAGAACAGCGAGAGTCTGGAAAGATTTCCAGTGCCTGTACACACTCGAAGGTCACGGACAGGCCGTATGGGCTGTATTAGTGGTCGATTCCAACCAGTATTTGACAGGTACATTGATCCACTCTGTCAGATTATCTTAGCTCTCATGTTTCATGTTCTGCAGCCTCTGCCGATAAATCCATCAAGTTATGGCATGAATACAAACAAATACACACTTACACTGGCCACACAGATGCGGTGCGCGGACTCGCCCTTGTACCTGATATTGGGTTTGCGTCGTGTGCGAACGATGGGTACGTGTCGTGTGACTATACACCACTAACAAGATTGACGTATTTCTTCAAAGCGAGATTCGAATTTGGACAACAGAAGGCGACCTTGTGTATACATTATCTGGCCATACCTCCTTCATTTATTCACTATCGGTTCTCCCTACTGGCG
The DNA here is from genome assembly GCA_003316585.1 of Gomphus bonarii. Lineage (NCBI taxonomy): Eukaryota > Fungi > Basidiomycota > Agaricomycetes > Gomphales > Gomphaceae > Gomphus > Gomphus bonarii. Next base: position 36,651 of record QFEC01002818.1, on the reverse strand, counting down.
AGATAGTTTCTGCAGGAGAGGACCGTACAGTCCGAGTCTGGCGAGGTGAGTCCACTATTCCCCGGTTTCCTGCTGCATGATTGATTGATTATTATAGATGGAGAATGTGCTCAGACTATCATCCATCCTGCAATCTCAGTTTGGACTGTCTCAACAATGCCAAATGGCGATATTGTCAGTGGTACTAGTGATGGGATTGTACGAGTCTTCACCAACTCCGAGAACCGTTGGGCATCGACAGACGACCTCAAAGCTTACGAAGATCAAGTCTCCAGTCAAACTATAACCAAGTAAGCAAGCTCATGTGACAGTTATTTCAGAGATTGACCTAAATGTAGAGAGCAAGTCGGTGACCTAAAACAATCCGATATCAAAGGCGTCGATGCTCTGCAGCAGCCAGGTCTGGCTCTTTTCTGTTGGCGTTTCATTAATTCCTGATATGGTCATGTAAATCAGGTCAAAAGGACGGACAGGTACTTCTCGTACGAGACGGAGAGTCTATCGATGCATATCAGGTAAGTACTTGCATGGAGCCACTGGCCGAGGCCTCTGACTCGCCTTCGTAGTGGGATAATTTGTCTCGGACGTGGACGAAGGCGGGCCAGGTCGTTGATGCAGTAGGATCTGGTCGAAAGCAGCTTTACCAGGGAAAAGAATATGACTACGTTTTCGACGTTGACATTCAGGAAGGAGTCCCCCCTTTGAAGTTGCCGTACAATGCCTCAGGCAAGTAAATTATATATATATTGACCATCTGTGCTGAAAGATATGCAGAGAATCCCTTCGCAGCCGCGCAGCGTTTCCTGCACGCTCACGACCTACCACTTACTTATGTTGATGAGATTGTCAATTTTATAGAGAAAAATACTTCTGGGGTTACATTAGGAACTTCAAACCAATTCGTTGATCCATATACCGGTGGGTAGTTAGCTAGCCATTATTTCTCGACATCTGACTTAACTCTCGTAGGCAATTCGCGATATCAAAGCTCTGGGAACTCCGCTCCTCCTACCGGCAACACAGATGCTTATATTGACCCTTTTACCGGCACATCGCGATATTCGGGTGCTCCCTCACAAGCACCCCCGCCTGTTCCGACTTCGGCTCCCAGACCACTTCTGCCCATAGTGAGTTTCATCACCCACAAGGTCTAGCCCGTCCCTGAATCTATTGGTGTATTATAGTGGGCACCGATACCGTTCAAGCAAGCGAACGTTCCAGCCATGCGGAACAAAACATATCAAATCAATGATGCTCTGGCCATGGAAATCGTACGTTTCATCCTAATCCTGAGGAGCTGCCAGTCCATCTGTCTGACACTGCCCTAGTCCACGTCGGCGCTTGCTATATCCTCTCAAGAGATGTACATTATGGATCAATCGTTCGATTACCTAACTTCTGCGGTAGCTTCTCCATCTCGACCCTCTTCGCCGCCAAACAACTCTCATTTTGACACTGTTGTACAAATACTCGAACGCTGGCCAGTATCTCAACGATTTCCTGGTGCGTGGCCGGTGTTATTCTCTTTTGTCATTGAGCTGAAGCCATACATAGTCATCGACTTGGCTCGCCTGATGAGCGCCTTTGCTCCCGCGGCGTACGGTGAACCTGGTCAAGGATTGGCCTTTTTCAATGCATTGTTGGATGCAGCCGAGTGGTCGGAGCCGTGGACCCTTCCACTGACGAAAAGTCAAGAGACAAACATTTTACTTGCGTTACGGGGTATCGCCAATGGATTCCAGGTTACACCTGACTCGTTGGCATCTACGTTAGACTGGGTACAGCCAGTATGTAATCTCTCGGGCTGAATGTTCTGATCTTCCTAACACAATAACGTCGATTAGATATTTGAGAGGCTTCTTCAGGCCCCATATGCATCGTTTACAAAACCTCAACGGGTTGTGATGGCCACGATAGTCTTTAAGTATGTAACCGACTTATCTGTATCAGAATATCCTCCCAACCGATGCACACAGCTTTTCCTGTGTCTCTCTTACGGGCAGTATCAATTCCGGTATTCGTGCTGTCCATCTACAGTTGATCAAAAAGGTAGACATGGCGCCTTTCATATTTGACTAAATTGACCTATTTTTGCAAGACCTTATCTGAAGAAAATAGTGAGTTTGAGGCCGTCTACCGTGCTTTGGCCGCTCTAGGGAATTTCGTGCGTGCTTTTGTTAAGTCTTTAGGCTACGTGGGTGTTCACTTTGTAGCTCAGCTCCACGCGTCGAAAATACAAGGACCTCCGCCGGATGGCGTTCAAACACAAGAGCTCAGAGCCCTTGTATCGTCTTTCATCTCCAAAATTTCGGAAGATCGAGTGAAGAATATTGGACGAGAACTTCTTAATCTTTTGGGAAAATAGGCTAAATTTTTGTTCTTGGGTCTTAAAGGCAATATGCATTTTTCATATAGCGATTATGTAATACAGCTGAAAAACTGAATAATTGAATAATCGAGTATTTCACTATAATATAAGTAATTAGCGCGATGGTCTTTTTCATGTGCCAGTAGCAATATAGTAATGTAAGTTTATTTCGCTGACCGTATCGAAGAACAATGGTAACCTTCAAGTTGATCTCAGATGTACTATCATCATTCTGTCACTGTTGGTATAATTTGAAAACCGGGAGCTATGAAACAACTAGCTATCTCCATCGCAGAATTTGGACACATGCTTCGTGCATGCCGTCCCCCTGATGGGTGGGGTAACTTGATAGGTATCCAGCCAGTTTCTTGACTTGAAGCAAAATGATCTTATGAACCTGACAGCAGTGGCTCATTCTGGAGGAGCAGACTCTACATGCCTCCTCTATCTCCTTCATTGTTGGCTCACACAGCACGGTACAGGAGAAGACCCACGCAGGGTCCTTTCTTTGTCTATCGACCACTCCCTGCAACCAGGATCTTCGGCAGTAGCGGATCGCTGTCGTCAGTTTTGCCAGGAGTTGCACATTCCTTCTCGGATCCTGAGGATTCCATGGTCGCGGCCTCCGTTCCCCGATTGTCCCCAGGCTAGCGGACCCATCGAAACCGTGGCGCGTCAAGCTCGCTATCGGCTGTTATTAGATGCTATGAGAGATAGCCACGCGTCTGTTGTTGCTATGGGACACCATGCGGATGATCAGGTGGAGACGTTGGTCATGAGGCTAGCTCGAACTGGCGCCGCTGATGGCGTTCCGGCGGGTATGCGTCGCTGCCGTCGGTGGGGAATGGGTTCCTCTTCCAAGAGCTTAGACTGGGCAGGCCCGTCTGGGATGCATTATTGGATCGTAAGACCATTGCTAGACGTTCCTAAAGTGAGTCTGGTGGTGGTGTACTCGTAGTAAACGTGTCATCTGACAATCGGTGTGTACCGGTGTGTGTGTGTGTTCTACCTTAATAAAGGACCGCATTCTTGCAACTTGCGAATTGCATGGACTAGATTATATTGACGATCCCACAAACTTTCAGCCTTTGTTGACGCCAAGGAATTTTGTGCGGCGGTGTCTCTCGGGACAACCGATGGATCAGGTTTGTGACTAAGATCTTGCCATTTCTATATGATGATATTATCCGTGCAGGATGCTTTGGATCGATCGGATGCCCCGCTGTACGATGCCCACAAGGTGAAACAAGCCATCAATAAACTTGACGAGATATCAACCAGATTCTCTGAGGTATTTAAATCGACACATCTTGCTGCAAGATTACGTGTTGCGGCAAGCTGTGTCTCACACCGTCAGAGTTGTGTAGACACAGAAGGTGAGCCACGAGACATCGGAGCAAGTTACTAGAATACCAACATGTCATGAACCAGCGACTCGGTATCTTATAAAATTCAAAGTGCCTTCTCCCCCTTCTACACTTCTCTTATTATCTCCCTCAAATGGATATATCCCTACAAAAGATGTACAACGAGCAGTCATCTTGCGCATACTTCGCTTCATATCTCCGAAACCATGGGGTGCACCAGAATCAGAAGCCCTGCGTCGGTCATCATCTTTGAGTCTCATCTCCAGCCAACTTTGGGGCGCCACCACAAAACCAAGGCCACCCTTCTGCGCTGGCAGTGAAGTAGCATGGAGACCGGTGCTTCCCGGAGCTGATGGTTATATGCGCTTTGTTCGTGACGGGTATATTGTGCGAGATAGCAAGGGATGGCTCGCCTCCCGACAGCCGACTATCAAGCGGACCGGTGTACTGTCGCCTTGCGTGCGAGACATCTCGGAACTCCTCGCCCAAGATGGAGAGACTGAACTTACGTGGGACAACCGATATGTGCTAACCTTACGACCAAGTCTATTATCTACAGAAATACGGGATTCTTGTAGGTCTGGAGGATCGGTTATGGTTGTCCCCCATGGCAAATGGCTACTTCCAAAGATAGTATGGTTGCGGGGGAACCAAAAGGACTTAGTGCTAGGAGGTGTAGACATGGACGTTCGAAATGAGTCAATCGATTCTAATGCTCGATGGGTTAATTTTCATTGGATACGATCATTAGAAGTCATATGACCAGAAAAAATCACATAGAATCTAGATTCCTCCTACCTAGTCCGGTCCCCATAGGCTTCTCTAGAGTGCATTGATAGAATTGACTGCATGGTATTTTGATATCATCCTAATCTCAGGTGAATTTGATGCTGTGGCTTTCCATCTATTGAGTCATATGGATGATTGAGCTGTCAGATAGAGTATATGAAAGGAAATAACTGTACCGTTATTTCTCCACCACGATAGCTACCCCTCTTCTTTTTATTTTTTTCCTTCCTGAAACCGTCCCCTCTTGTAGTTATGAGATCCTGGTTAGCCCGTGCTCCATAGTCTTTTGTCGACCCCCCCTGTGAAGAATGATTGAATGATGCGCAAAAAAATAAAGGAAGGAAGGAAGAATCCGGGGTCACATACCCTGGCCACGAAGGCGTTGTCCTTAAGACGTTCATCATGAAATACCACCGAATCTGTTTTGATGCGCTGGAAAGGCGTGTTACTCTTACGAGGCTTTTTTCCATCTGCTTTGCCTTTTTGGTCAGGGGCAGGGCTAGAGGCCTCCGTTATTATGGCTGTGGCAACAGCAGTTCCGTTCTCTGCTACCCGTTGCTTCTTAGTCGCCCTTACGGCAGTAGAGTGCGACACCTCAGGGACAACAGCCTTTTCTACTTTCAGGGGACGAGTCGTCGTTGTCGTCTTGCTTGCTTTGGTTGGTGTTGCAACAGACTCAGAACTGCTTGAATCGGTATCGGAGTCACTCGAACTCGAGGAAGAAGTGGACTTGGCGGCCTTTCCAGATTTATTGAGTATTGACTCTTTTGGTTTCTTTAAGACTTTGTCTCGGGGAGGTCCTGAGCCCGTTTTATGATCTAAAACCACGGTACGGGAGGCTTTTACTTTAGCATTGTCCACTTTAGCGTCGTTTTGGGTATTTAAAGCGCTCTCAGCCACACTTGAACCGTCTGAATCTTTAGAAGAAGAATGGGCTACTGGAAGTCAGCGAAGATGCTCGTGGACAGGAAGAGACGTACAATGGGAGCTCGAGCTTGTTCCGGAAGAGCTGGATTCAGAGTCAGAGGAGTCATCGGCTGACAGGGGAGAGTCAGAAGGTGAACCGAACTATAGAAATAAGACATACATGAGGAGTCACTTGAGTCACTGTCAGAGGAGGCTACGTCGCGGTTATAACGGCTATAACAGCATGTTACAGGCGTGTATGCTTACAATCAGAATCAGAATCAGATGTTGACTCTGTTTTTCTGCATGCTGATCGATGAATATAACCGCGAAATGTGAAGAAAGTAGGGTTGACTGACGCGTCTGCTTCTTTCTTCGCTTTCCACCACCTTATTATTTCATCCAACGAAGGACCATCAGGCGAGACATCGTCTTTGAGTATAATTATATCTTTTACGGCCTTTTTCACCGCTGCAGCTGCCTTTTCATGGGATCGTGCTCTTAGGAAAGAGTAGATCATAGCATATGTGGCTATAATGATATTAGGGAGAGAACAATATGTTACATGCCTTCAGACATGGGTATATGAAATAGCTTACCTGCAAGATTGCCGTCCGAGGAACCATTTGCAGCTGCAGGTTTTTCTCCCGCCATCACGATGATCGACCCGCTGTCCACAAACACCCACACACGCATTTTACACACACAGTCATGAGCGACGTCAAGAGACTCGACTCTTCCCATACACAGTTCAATGGATCAGCATTGCGGATAGGAATCGTTCATGCACGTTGGAACGTCGTTGTGGTTGACGCATTGCTTAAGGGTACTCTTGCGAAGCTGCATGAGTATGGGGTGAAATCTCAGAACATCGTCGTCCAGAACGTCCCTGGATGCTATGAGCTCCCTTTTGCATGCAAAAAGTGAGCACGATCTGGGTCCACTCGAAGAAGACACTGAAAGATCTACAAAGAATGATTTCTGGCTCCCACGTCCAGGCCAATGCTGGCGCTCAAGACTTACTAAGTGGATCGACGGGTTTGCTTGGGTTGACAAACCCCTCATCGACGAGCGATGCGATGGCTAGTCAGCCCTTTGACGCAGTAATTGCGTTGGGTGTCCTGATAAAAGGATCGACCATGCACTTCGAATACATCTCTGACGCAGTGACCCATGGCCTCATGAGAACCCAACTTGATTCTGGAGTCCCTGTCATATTTGGCGTCCTTACGGCACTCAATGATGACCAGGCATTGGAACGTGCAGGCATCGGAAAAGGCCAGTATAAAGGGCACAACCATGGTGAAGATTATGGGGCGGCTGCAGTAGAAATGGGCAGCCATAGTCGGCGATGGGCGGCAGGCACGTTCTGAGTAAATGCCCAATACCATAGTCGCAAACGGTCTGTTTTATTCTCTATCTAAATGCTATCTATGTATTACATCGTTAGTGTAAGTTATGTACTACCTTTCGGGATGCTATGCTATGACTGTACATGTGCGGCGTCAAATTCTCAAGTAGGAACGCTCACCAAGGGCAAGTAGAATGCTCTCTGGATAGTCCGTGGTTAAATCCAAGGCGACACCAAACTAGGCGACACCGAACATGAAGAGAAAGGTTCCTACCATCCCTTCCTTGGAAATGACTGGTTTATATAACCTGCATAGGTTCTATTAATGGGGAAGAGCGGCAGCGGTAAGACGTCCATGCGTTCGGTCATTTTGTGAGTAGTTATATAGTTCAACTGAATGGAAGCTCAACAGTACCAATCCAGCTCTAACAACCCTGCATCGCTCACCGGTCGTTTGGGTGCAACTATTGACGTGGAGCAGAACCATGTCCGCTTTCTCGGGGATCTTATACTCAATCTCTGGGACTGCGGAGGGCAGGAGACCTTCATGGAACACTACCTAACGACCCAGCGATCAACAATTTTCCAGCACGTAGGCGTTCTGATATACGTCTTCGACGTGGAGTCACGAGAGATGGACAAGGACCTTCAATATTACAAGAATTGTCTCAAGTCTCTTTCGACATTTAGTCCGAATGCTGGTGTGTTCCTCTTGATACACAAGATGGATCTTGTGCGCGGTGATAGACAAGCCATTTTCAAGAAGAAGAAGAGCGAGCTACAAGCCGCCAGTGACGATGCGGACATCACCGTGTTCGGTACGAGCATCTGGGACGAAAGCCTATACAAGGTGCGAGACATCCACCACCATTCCACTGGCCCCCCTCTTGAAGGAATGAGTACAACTTATAGGCCTGGTCTCGCATCGTACACAACCTCATACCAAACGCACCTATCCTCGCACAACATCTCGCCATCTTTGGGGAGGCTTGTGGCGCAACGGAAGTCGTCTTATTTGAACGTACAACTTTTCTTGTCATAGCGACATCGTTGCCCGCTGAGCAGACCAGCAGTGATTTATCGGCGGAAGATGCTGGTGATGGACAGCTCGCCATGGAATCAACCCGATACGAACGCACTTCTGAGTTAATCAAGGGCTTTCGACACTCATGCTCTCGCTTGCGGGAGGAATTTCACTCGTTGGAAATGGAGCTCCCAGGTTTCACAGCTGTACTCGACGAATTGACACGAAATACGTATATAATGGTTATCGTCCATGATCCCTCCATCGGTACTTATGAAATCCTCGGGTTACTCTCTCAACTCACTGGTTCCTTTTAGAAACGGCAGCGTTGAGAATGAATATCCGACTCGCTCGACAGAAGTTCGAGGAATTGCAAGCGGACGGGGCGGTCTAGGTGGATGCAGTTACGATACCCAGAAAGAACCAAGAAGGAGTAAAAGTCCGAACGCGTTCTTGCTGATTACATTACCTTAGCATGACTCCCTACTTGCTATAATTTGGACCCAATTCTCAAAACCAGAATCGTGATTATCATTTATGGTGGGCAACGAAAAGCAATGCAGTTGGGACAGTAATGTTGTCTACCTATACGACAAACCGGAAACAGATTGTGGAACTGCACTATGATACACGATAAACATTCGTTATTTTACTTTGAACGGAGCTATTCTGGTTTTTCTGTACTTGTCCGCAGCCTCGATGTCGAACCATTAAATCGAGACCCAGCCTACCTAACGTCAGCTGATAACTCAAGCCCAACAATGGAGGTCTTACAGGTAAGAGCAATCACAATATGTAACGTGACCAACCTATAGAATTTGTATTGTAAAGCAAACTGCACATCTGGGAAATAAACATAACCTACATCAGGCCTTCCATATAGTTGGACTTGCCATCCCTAGGTTAACAGGTGAGTAGTTAAACCTGACTACGTAATAAGAACATACGTAATAAGCAAGTTCACCAGTATCACCGATACGAAAAGAATAACAGTCTGATGGTTGATGTGAACGATTGATATACCGGAGTAATAGACTCTCATACCTCAAAGTCCGAAAAGTACAATGTCAAGTTATGACCAGTCCTGGACCTCGGTTAGATCAAATAGAGAGACACTGACACTACCTACATCCATCCAACCAGTACGAGCAATGGCACAACGAATAAAGCAATTTGCTAAGGAATGAGATGAGAAGCAACCCTTGAACACAGTATTGAAACTTACAATCGAACTTCCGATGCAGATTCCGATCGTTAGCTCGTACTTACCCCGAACGGCCATCCAGATAGACCTGCATTGTTAATCAGAGGAGGCTTCACGCAAGAGAGATTTAGACCGACGTAGTATGTTCGGCCGCATTTGCTACGATTGGGATGATAATCAACCTGATAAGAGTGAGAACAACAGTAAGGGAAGAAAAGGTAAAGTACATACCCAATGAATGTCTTAGAAATGTGGTATTGATTTGCGGTGTCTTCGATTGAGGCGACAACTACAAGAGGGAGATAGTATCTCGAAAGAAATCTTTAAGAATAGTAAATCATACTTACGCCAATCGGCGCAGAAGGACGTCAGGACAGTCACCAACAATAATCTGACCATCTTCAATTCTAAAGTCGTAGTGAATTTGATGTGAACTCACGATGAGGCGGCAGCAAATATGCTCATCCCCGGGGCCCTTTCTTCTTCTTGGTGTCCAAGTGGATTGAACAAATATCTGTGCGTTTTGAGCTGAAGAAGTAGAGCATATAGTCAAACAAGTCGACCTTGCAAAAGATAGAAATATCGAACCTGGAAGAACAGGTACGAGATGTAGACAATCAACAGTAGAATAGCTGTTCCTCTTGATATGACATTTAGGCCAGCATCTGATGAATCTGGACTCTTGGATTCGATATTCGACGCCAGGACACGGGAGAGCGAACCGTCAGAAAAAGGTGGTAAATTTGCCGACTTAGCAGCATGGTAGGCTGCGGGAATAACAAGCGCTGAGATAATCTACGTTAGATATTGTATTTAGACGAAAAGCAATCTCACTTATACACCCCAAGGTCATAAGCTGGTAGTTTATACACTTAGCTTAAGAACTTGAATTCATAAATAACCATCATACGTACTGATGCTGAGCTATGATGAAGAAGATAAGACGATGAGTAAAACTACCTATATATGATATGGGTGACGAACGTTTGCGCTGCTGTGACTTGAAATTCACCTTCTTCATGCATAAAGCCACCTACCACGAAAGAAGAGCCCAACACGAGCAGTATGTTACCAAGTATGGAACCCAGCATCTGTGGACCAGGGGTCACACTCTGCATGAAAACAAATTGACGCGCATATATGTACTTACAGATGTCTGGACGACCCTAAGTTGCCCTGGTCACCGCAATTTATCCAATGTATATATCAGAGGAAGAATGAATAACCGACCTCGAAGGAGAGCAGCAATTCCCACTATTATCTCTATCTGCGTAACCAATATGATATATAAGGGCTGAGTGCTAAAAGTAATGCAATGACGCACCGCGTTTCCAAAGGAAGCATTCAAGAGACCGGATAGGGTCTGTCCGACCTCAAGGGACATCTCGTCCGTGGCTTCCCCAATCAGCTGAAGTCCAATAAGTTGGTGTGCGAAAGATTCGGTTGTAAACATGCCTTGGCAAGGGGGATGATAGCCAGGAAAGAAAAAAGAAAACGCAACCCTGCATCCCAATTTAGGTAGTGCGAGACACCACTGAGTGGAATAAAGACCAGGAGCAGGTTAACCCAGGAGTCGAGGAAAAGGTAACGGTATGACTGAAAGAATCCAGGCTGGCCTTCTCCTTTGAAAAACGAAACGGCGGCGCGAATGAACGGCTGTCTTTGGGGACCATCACCGTTTGAAAGAAGAGGGGAACGTTCGTTGGACATGTTCTGTGTGAGAGGTCGCGAAGAAAAATCTGACCCGCACTGCCTCGCCAAGGTGCCGAGTAACTCCGAGGACAAAGGTTCCGGGAAATAGGCGTATTTCGATCTCGTGACGTCATAGATGATATGTATAGTTGTTTTACTTTGTTCGAGCATACAAATTGGTCAACTCGCCTAAGTCGTCCGCGCTCCCTACTGTCACCGGCGCGACCATATACGATACATCTCCAAAGCTCCTCAGAGACCCTGTTCCATCCATTTGCACCTCAATGAGTGTGACACTTGCATTAGGGCACCCGGATATCTGTACTTCTGGAGTTTGTATAATGTTTCTATACTTGACCACCCAACGAGCTAGTGAATCTGTAAGCCACTGGTGAGTACATGATGAGAGTTGTGGCTGTGACACTTGCTTATGAATGCGCCATGACTGACTACTAATATACTCCCTGGTCGGCCATCTTGCATTTCTGGAGCTTTCTTTGCGTATGGGATGACCGTCTCATCCCAGAACTTCAAAATCCGATCCATAAATGCAACTGATGTCTCAACGGTTTCGTCCATAAGTGGCCGTTTCTGGTTGTGGAACACTTGTTGACCTTGAAGATTCCCCATGAACTGTGGGATTCGCGTCAATATGGTGTTCTCGATATGGGATGTGGAACTCAACTCTTTCCCTCAATAAAGCCGTCTGTTGGAGCGGAATCCCAGCATGATGCTTCAAGATTGCGCTTGCAGTCTGCGAGTTCCATCGTGATTAAATGTTGACTACACGCTAAATATTCATGGAAAGTCCTACGTCTACCGCCCTTACTAGATCACTGCTGAAGGCAATGTCGAATTTAACGTCTTTCAACGACCTAGCGACTGCAGCTGCCTGTTCGATTCCGACGCTGTTTAGTTGCGTATCCAGTTGTCCCTGGATGATCCCCTTAACATTTTCAGTTGTCTGTCCATGACGGACACAGTAAACCAAAGTAGAAGGCATCCAGGAGTCACGGATGCAAGCGAAGTCGGCACGCCATGCACATTTATTTATAGAAACGGAGCAAGCGCTCCTGCTTTCAAAGCTGTGTTCGGCAGTACGTTACACGTAGATATATAGTGCGCGAGAACGAGAAGCATATTGTCAATTCCAGTCCGCGTCAGTGACCTGTCCCGTGTCCATCATTGACCAAGTAAGACCAGGGAGCAAACAGACAGATTAGATGTATCGAGGAGGCAGATCAACAGTAGTACATGAAATTGTGACATGAGAGAAAATCTGGGTAGCTTTGCAGAATAAGATCAGAAAAGAAAGGTTGTATCGCAGCGGTGAAAGCAATTTTGATGTTGCATAACATTTCTCACAACTATGCCCTAGAAATTGACAGGCGATTTGGGCATGCCATACGCCCCGGAAGGGACGGGACTGGGGTTTCGCATCACATTCTGCATGTACTGTCCTTGCAACATGGGCAAAGACGGTCCCATGTGTTGAGGGACACCATACGGGTTCACATTCGGGTTGGGCATGGCAAAAACCGGTGGCGGCGACTGTGCTCCTTGCGGCGGCTGTGGCGACGCGCTTCGAGACGGATGTTGTTGAGGGGCGAGTTTTTGTATAGATTGAAGCTGCAGCTTAATCAGTAAACGATAATGCTAAACTTTGTTTCATGTCAAACACGAACCTCGTAGAAGGCGAAGTCCTGGAGCAGCGAGGTCCGGGCGGGGTGAGTAAAGAAAATTCGGAGCATCTCTTGGCCTGCGTCTGGAAGAAGTTCTTGCGTATCGCGCGAATTCGTCACAGGTTTCCTTTCTTGAGTGTTACTAGGGGTACGGCTCTTAGCACACACACTATCAATGGATGTCAGGTAATGAAATGACTCACTTAAGTCGAATGTGTCGGAGGTTTGCATTTGGAATGTCCCTAACAAATATCCAACGAACCTTGAACACCCCTTTCCACTTATCAGAGGCCCAGACGGTGCTACTTCGTGTGTAATCCACTGGCGTCAACATCTCTGCCATCCCGCAGAAATGGCCACTAGTCTTCTATTAGAAACGTCTGTGACACAATCGAGATCTCGAAATACATGCCTAGCATTAACACTGAAGAAAAGATAAATAGGCCCTCTTCCTGCGCACTCCTTGAAAGCCTTGTCCAATCTCTTGTTACCAGGATCGGTTGAGCTCCATATTTCATACTTTAGTGATTTATGCACGTCGTCCTCTGTGTACGACTTGATCACGAAGTATCGTGCAAAAGTCGGCCTAATTTCAAAATTGGTAGGGTTATAACCTTTCGTAGCAATAAGTGTGGGGACGTCAACAGGAGATCCGACATAGCCTGGAGATCCCGGGTTATTGGATTGTTGAACACCATTGACGTTGACCTGAGATCCCAATCCACTACCGTAGTTAGTCACCAGGCCAAGTCTGGGCGCTTGGTTTTGTGGCTGCAAGTATTGTGTGGGAATGGCTGGGACCGGTGGGCCTCCGGTGTTGTTCCAGCCCTGGTTAGCCTGCTGTTGTTGGTATTGTAAATTCGGATTCGATGAATGACTTCCAAGGACACGATCTTTCTGGTCCCACACGACACCACTTGAGGTTGCCCCGCGGTCCTCTGACTGGCCAGTTCCTCCTTGACCCTGCTCAATCACAGGCTGACCAGAGCGACTACCGCCTGCTGGGCCTGACGAACGATTGCCACCTGGTTGACCAGGTGCTCCGTGCCCAATTGGAGTGACAAACGCTGGGGTACCAAAAGGGCCTTGATAACCCTGAACAGCGGGAGTTTGTTGCACTTGTCCGCTTTGATAAAGAGATGAAGTAGCCATCTGTGCATTAAAGTCAGCGACCAACTTTATGTCCACAGAGGATAACCTACGGGGTTAGATCCTCTTAGCCCCGAACTTTGCTGACCGCCGAATCGCGGGGGACCAGAAGGATTGTTTATTTGCATCAATTGTGGAGTTCCTCTAGGTGAGGCCCCAGAGGAAGATAACTCGAGAGCAGAGAGGGCGCGCTGGACGTCATCCATGGTTGAGGAACCTCCATTGGCATTGTACACCACGTTGGTGTCGTTGATGGTGTTCGCACCTCTCCAGTCCCTTGAAGGAGTGTTCCAAGGACTTCTGCCAATAGGACTGCCTGAATAGCCTTGAGCCTGAGTCTGTGCCGACAGTTGTTGCTGGAAATATTCTTCTTCCTCAGCGTCCTCTTCAGCAAAGTTCTCTTCAACTTCCGGAGGACTTGGGCTTTCTGGAACTGCAGAAGCTTGGTTTACTTCACCTCCCAAACCAATAGTATTATTTCTTCGAGGTTGTATGCCAGCAAGAGTACCAGATCGTTTTACAGTAGCAGCTCCAGAATTTGCGTTGCCGTAAGTAAGAGATTGATGTCGTCGAACACCTGCCCCATAGGATGCGGGAGGGGGGGATGGTACATTGGCGGGAGTAAAGGAAGGGGAAAGGGGCGACTGGGATGCTTGAGATTGGCTCGAAGAGTCGACGATCCTTTGATGAGGGTCTGTGGCGGCAACTTCAGACTATGGAGAATGGAGGAAGGTTGTTAGATTTCACTTCGATCGTATGATAGACGAACAGAAGAAGAATGCATGAAAGTAAGGAAGATAGCTTACCTCTTCAGACTCCCCCCAGCCTCGTATTTCCGTTTCCCATTCTTCCTCTTCACCCTCACCGTCGATTCCGTGTTCTGCCTGGATAGCCGAAAGGCTATTCATCGTTCGCAAAGGAGTCGCGTTACCAGATTGCCTAGCATGAGTGTGATAGCCTAATGATTCATAACAGAACATTTGAGTACTGCACATGGTATGCGCCAGAAAAGAAAAAAATACCTTTGTGTGTATTGTATCTAGTAGGTAGAGAGGTTTGTCTATGAAGACTAGCATTTTTCTCCCCGACAGCCCCGACGCCCGGAGCCACCCATTCTTCACCGGGAGGCACATACTCGTCTTCCTGATCACCAGTCCACTCGCCACTTTCCTCAGAAATGGGGACGCGAGCCTCATTCCTGACTGGCCTAGAATGAGCTGAGATGGTGTGGTACCTCCTTACGCCTCCCGCTGCTGAATTACCCTGGGGAGGCGACGGAGGAACGGGTGGAGGAGAGATTGGGTGCTGGGGTACAGGCTTTGGAGAAGACATCCAATGCCAGACGTTGAGTGTCTGGTAGTCAGACAACGTTCCTTGTGGAATCGAGACGAGATGCAGGCTACGCGGGTATCAAGCCGCGGCGCTCCTGGCACTTTGCTTAGTCCGAGCTTCCCAGGCTAGGCAGATGTTTAAATAATTAGGACATTGAAATCAACCGACAAGGGCTAGATCATAGTTGTGATTGCGATTCGTATTCAAACTTCTCCTGACAATGATCATAGTCAATTTCGACGTCCATATCGGCAAGTATACTAAACTACTAGAAGTCGGGAAGTGTAACGAATGTATTATTAAGCCAGCATTTCTGGACGTCCGAAGCAGGTTTCGCAGTACATGTCACCACTTACATTATTGAATGATCTCTGTCCTCGTGGTATCTTACGGTCTTTGCGCTCAGGTAGCCATCATATTCCCCTCGGGCTTTTATACATGGTATGTTTCGATGATCTTGTAAATATGATCTTGCACACGTTAGCTACAGCTTTTCAGTAACCTGATAGCATATGGAGCAGAAAGATTTTATTTATTAATGAACCGTACAAACTTCTTACAGTTTCCCGCTCCCCACCAACATCATTACCATTACCGACAAGCCTACGCTATGTCCGTCAAATAATTATTTTGGTGAGGGGGGAGAAGGGAGGGAACAAGGAAGCCTAATGTAATGCGAACCAAGACAATACGGGAGCATGAGCTGGCCTTAAGAGCTCACGGTGACCAGCTAGCAAGTGTGATGGCGACACACTTCACTCAGCCAGGGAACCACTGGTCACTTGTAGACGATTCTTGCTCAGTCCTATTTGGTCTGTCTGGTATCTTCACCCTTTTTTTTCGACTACCTGCCGCCCGTTCACTCGATGATTTGTGCTCTTGATGGAAGATATCCCCACTGCTCGCCATAATCCCTATTACCGCACAGCAGCTTGTTAAACACAACTTGGCTATCGTTATCCATATTATGTATGTCCATCGAGAAACTCGCTATGGTCACCATTCATTGCTCTGGCAAGACCTGTATTCTCCCCCGCTATTCAAATAGCTCATTACCGACAAACTCTGGTTCCTGTATCCCATTTTCTCCTGGTGGCGTTGTACTCCTTATAAACTGCACATCAAACCCTAGCTTTGATGAACGTACCCTGGGCATTGACTATATAGCCACTCATCCACATAGCTCGGGAGACGTATCTATGGTGGAAGGAGAGGCTAACCGGGTGAGACGGGGTGAGCAGTTCGGATTTTGGACGCCAACGAATTCCGATTCTCCGGTGTGTTCCCTGAACACAAGTATGAGATTGTCAAATGTCATATATGGCAAGCTGTTTCCTAGGGCTCGGACACTTGTGCGACATAACCGGTGACAGTGTCAACGACACTTGCTCTTTCTAGTGCTAATGCAGGTATCGCCCTCGACGGTGCTATTGACTTCGCTTGTAGTACTGCTACCAATGACATCGTGCTGACTGAGGCCAGTCTCTTTCTATCATGTAAGATTCATATACATCTTTGACTTTATTCCTACCAGCGTACACAACAGGTGGTTTCTCGTCTCCGGCTTTTGTTCATGTGCAATTAATCAGTATGAGATCGATTCCCCCGCAGTGCTGCTCTGACGTTCTCACCCCCCGCGGTAGTATTTACAGCCATCATGGGCGTTCAAAACGTACCTGGGTGAACTTGCTAGAATTCTCCTAAGATCATTTGTTCCATTCACTTCTCTACAATGGCCCATCCCTTGGATCTCCCAGGAGGTTTACAGGTGAACTTGCTTCTACTGACCCGCCCCTCTCTATGGTTGATGATTGCCATGGGTTACTGATTGAGCAATTGCATGAACAGTCTGATCTTGGAGCTGCTCACGGATTTTCTGGTTAGTCTCAAGGCCCATGCTGAAAATAAGTTTTCTGGCCTCACTCACAACAAAAACCCACTGTTACCTCCATCCAGAAATATAGGTTGCCGCTTGCGAGATAGGATCCGCGCCAGGCGGATCGATCGCCTCCGTTTCTCTGTATATTAAACGACACTTATGGTATATATAAACATTATATGGTAACGGGAAAGTAGTGTGTCCGAGGTTGGAAAGAGGAACAGGAATTTAATAATCGCCCGGGCTGCTACTGATTGGTGATTGGTGCCGGAATTATTGGGGTTTTTAAATGGACCGGTCAGGAACCTCGTACTGATCGCCGAGGTAACTAGAAAAGTTACTGATCGAATGCAGAACATGATCATTAGTTAATATGCGGGTGAAACACAATATATGCTGTGAAACATAACTCCAGTCTATCCTCTCATTGTTCATTGAAACATTCAAAGATAAAGCTCACAATTTCCTTTCATGCTACTCCTAATAGTACAACTGATACATTCCAAGTCGTAGGTATAGTACAAAGATATAATAAACGCCAATATACCACAGTTTCGAGCTAAAACGAAAAGCTCAGAAGCAACGAGAGCAGACACAAGATATATAATTGTTCTGATACGAAGAACCGGACCGAAGAAGCTGAAGTTTATGAGAGATCTTCCTGGCTTTCGGGAGTCGTTGGAAAAGCCGGAGGATTGGTCACAGCAAGGTCATCGGGTGATTGGGTGCCCATTGTATGTCTCTTGGTCGGTGTAGAGTCGGAAATGTCATCAAAGCTACTAGTAGTCAATTCCGTCGAAGCTGTCTCCGAATCCATACCCTCCGAGTCGTTCCCCTCGTCTTCACTATCGTCTAGAGGAATATCTTGTGGTGGGATTATGTTCTGGTGCGAATTCGGTTTCAGCCACTGCCTGTAGTACCTCCCTAGAGATGCTTTCAGTTCCAATCTCATGCCAAGAAACTCGACATTCCGGACGATGCCTTCCCAAGTGACGATTCCTCTGTGGAGACACTCTTCCATGTAGTCGAATGTCCCGAAATAGAGATAATGTACTAGATGGGGCAAAGACAGAACGTCTGGTACTGGTAAATATATGACGGGGTGACGCATGTTGGATGACGGAAGCACTCGGGGGTGACGCGATGGGTGAATGGGAAATGCGCCTGCAGATAGGGGTGAAGTAGGTTGTCGGGGAAGTGATTCCATGAAGGGTGAAGCGGAAAGGCTGTCTGAAGGTGTCGCCGAAGTACTAAGGTCCATTGGAGATGTTCCACTGAAAAGTGCGCGCATAAAAGTCGACTGCGAGGAAAGGTAGTCCTGGTGAAGCTATATAGTCCAGCTTTGAGATCCAAGTTTTAACTGAATCCAGACTAGAATTTTATACCTTGAGTACCATCCGTCGACTGTTCGACACTGATTCGCTATCTCTTCTCGAAGGTGCTTTCAGATCACAGAACGGACCAGTGGTTAATGGGTCCGGATGGGGAGGCGGGGCGATACTTCGTCGCGTGGCATCACATGGTACAACTTGGCATCCATGTGGTGGTTCAGCGAAACACGGCAATGAACAGGATAGAAATCTCACTTATGGTGCAATCTGCGGTTTCCGGTCTGTACCAATAATTTGAAGCAAGGCGATGGAGCTAGCAACACCTTTGGTTCACGGTCTAATGAATGGTAAGCTTGGGAATATGACGCACCTGTGAGACAATGAATTCCTCTGGTACATTTCGCAGGGCAGGAGGGGGGAAAGGTTTCGGTATAAAGGACTGGCTAACTTGTGAACTGGGCCTTAGGGAAGGAGGCCTTAGGGGAGGGGGTGGGACCATTGCAAGGACTTGCGGTCCGAGGTTTCTTCTACCCGATATAAATTATGACAGGGAATAGAGTACAGGGGGAAGGGCCACATACTGGAACCCAAGAGGCTTGACTCGGACTCCGGCGCAGCTGCAACGCCGCCACAGGGCGGGAAGGAACAGTGGTATCCGTGTTGCCTTGCAGGGGAGCAGCAGTGGTCGTGCCAGGTATTTAAGAAGGAGATCCTATTGAGGGAAAGATTGAGGGAAAATAAAAATATTCCATGTTGCAGATATTGAAGCATGATTAGGTATGGCAGAGAGGGCCAATAGCTCAGAGCCGCCAATTGAGGGGTCACAAGGCGGAGATTCATGTTCGACGATCCAATCGGTCCAATTGTTGTTCGGAAGAGGAATATAAAGCTGTACACGTTCTTATTGTTTTGCTATTTTCAAGCAGCGGCTGCAGCGCCCGGAGCACTTCCATAATCAGCATGAAAAAAAAATCAATGAGCGCAGCACAGCGAAGAGGAATAAATGATTAGCGTAATTTCATATACCTAATGAAGCTACAGGTTATACTATAAAGGTTTTCTCACGACATCCGAATAAGTGGCGAGTATCTCAAACTCTATCTAAAATCTTGCTTGTTAGGCAACGATATCCAATTTGTGCGTCCTTGATCTTCACATACTGCTCCCGGTTAAGGGAAGCATTCCGTGGCAGATTATCGAGGTAAGGCCTAAGTGGAGATTTACTCCTATAGCTGGTCAACCTCCAATTACGGCGACCGAGGCGAAGCTGACGGTATCTGCCATTGAAACTCCTCGAATATGTGAATCCATCAGATGCCACCGATCTAAACCGTATTCTAGAATCGTCTGGTAAGAGCAGAACAACAAGGTAGACCTTCCCACGTCTGTCACGATTTCACCGAATTGAATGCTCATAATCTTGTGCAAAGTCATGTTATCTTCTCACTTTAAAGTTTGGAACTCTCTACTTGGAGGGGTAAATCTGCGAAGATGTCGATGGTCCGTTCTAAATGGATAGCATGCATCTGGACGCAATAATGATCAGTCAGAATCTTTAATAACATCCATTACCACTTACCACACCTTTCTTCAAGCGTACTAGGACCCGATGGCGAGCTCCAGACTTCCCGCCTCTCGACTCATCACCCTCATATGTAAGTACGGTAAACCCATTCTCATCTTTTTCAGGAAGTGGTTTAGGGTTGATCACAAATCCTCCGAATGAACCGCGAGCCAACTGACAAATGAGATTCTTTTGCCTAGTTGTAGTAACGTCACCTAGAAGGACAGAGGCTAATGTGGTTAGAAGATAGAACTGAGGCGGCACGATCGTAATCTGTAGCAGAAAGATAAATCATGATTGTTAAGAGTGGGGTCTTTAGACTTCGAGATATTTGAATCTCACCTTCTCGGCCTGGAATTCAGATATGACATCTTGAGGCTTTAAGAATCGGACAGATACCACTTCTATTTCACCATCCGGGGTTGGGAGGTGTCGCAAGCCTTCGTCAGTGGAAAAACCACATAAAGAAAGGAATGTGACGAAAAAGTGGGTGTGAAACCGTCTAGCGATAGGTCAAAATTGATATACATTAATTCACGATGCTCGGAAATAATTCACCGTGGGATGGTGGGCGGTGTAATCCATTGAGTGAATGGGAGCAATGCGTCGACGTCTGGTGTAAGACCATTGTCGGTCAAAAATGATGTGAACAACATGCGTTGAGCATGAATGGAATGACGTGCAGCTTCTGACTTTGCTTGAGGAGGGAACGGTGAAGTGCTTGAAGGTGTCGCAAGAAGAATACCAGTCTCTTCGAATGTCTCGCGAATCGCAGTCAGCTTCATGTTGTTGGCCATGTCTTGTCGGGCGTCATAATTCCCCCCTGGGAAAACCTGTAGCACAGTAAGTATATGTGTCGGTTATAATACAGCTTGCAATTCCAGCGCACATAAGCTCCCGCAAACGATTTGGAGTCTGGGTGTCTTTCAACCATGAGTACACGATTCTTGCTATCAATAACAATTAAGCTCGCGGAGGGTCGAGGGGAAGGAGGTTGGCGAGAAACCATATCGGATCCCAGAGACGAGTTTCTCCTCAGGTGCAGCGCAGTGAACCATAGGCCTTGCCCCGTTCGGTTGCAGCAATGAGTTCGTCCGATACGAGAGCACGTGACAAAAAGCATTTTGGTTTTGTACTATGGCTACGCTTAAAATGTGAGCTGTCCAAAGCAATGGCCAAGCATCTCCTTGCGCTTACCGACACGTTCAAAGTCTCGCTGTTGGCTCGGCTTTGGGATCTTTCAAGAGCCTTTTCGCCAAAATCAAAGCAATTGATTCGAAACATGGCAATTTTGAGATGGTTCTGGCGACGGGTGATTTTTTTGGTCCCTCCGGAGGTGAATCTGGTGAATCTGAGCTAAAGGAACTTTTGGAGGATAAACTGGAAGGTTGCTACATGTTCATTGTCCCACTCATCTTAGCTAAGAAGGCACCAGTTCCAATTCAGATGTATATAATGCAGGGCGAGTATCCGTTGCCTGAAGTTGTCGTCGACAAGGTAAAAGAATCGGGCGGGCACTTGTGCAACAACATCTACTTATTAAGTACGTTGTGCACATGATTATAGTCGACTCACCTAATTTCGTGTGGTAGACAAATCGGGAATATTATCCACCGCTCATGGGTTGAAAATAGCTTGCCTCGGTGGAGTCTATGCTCCAGAGAAGTACTACGGTAAATCGAATGAAGCTGTAAGTAATTGTGGACTTGTTTGTCATATATTAACAGCCTTGGGTTAGGATCTCTCGAATCCATATTTCACCTCCTCCGCCATGAAGCAATTGCTTTCTCAACCATCATTGAATCCGACCGTCTCCAACCCCGGCTCTCTTGCGTCCATCAAGTCTCTCGCTACATTCCAATATATTGACATTCTTCTCACCCACACATGGCCGACCTCTATGACAGTAGCTACTTCCACCATGCCGAGTGATTTAAATCCGGAATTCGCACCACAGTTGGACGATCTCGTTCGAAAGGCAAAGCCTCGATACCATTTTACTTCCTGTGGTGGCAAATTCTGGGAGCGAGAGCCATTTTGTTGGATCGAAGAAAATAATCGAACAACAAGATTCGTAAGTCTGGGGCCTTTTGGGAATCAGACGCCTGCATCTGGCAAGAAAGAACGCGTATGCTTGCTGCTATACTTTACGATATTTTTCTGATTATTCACCCACCATAGTGGTTCTATGCTTTCTCGATCTCTACAGCACCTCCGCCGTCAACCCCACAACCTCCTTCCCCTAAAGCCGCTAAAAATCCTTTCCAATCTGATTCGTCAGAGAATGCACACACTGGCAAGAGACCGTTAGCTCAGACTTTAGAGGAAGGAGAGAACCATATCTGGGGCAATGTCGAGAAGCGATTTAAAGGAGGTGCGTTTAGTCTGTCTGTTGACTATCAATCCATCTAATGAACCATGTGCAGCTGACGCAACACCTGGTCGAGACAGAGAACACGCAAGAAAGGGTGCCCATAAACGTGGGCCTCCACCTGCAGGCTATGTCTGTAAAATATGCAATGCTGTCGGTTTTGCTCCCATTTCTTTTAGAATGTTTTATTAGTTACATTGCTCCCAGCCAGATCATTTCATCCAAGATTGTCCCCAAAAACATCCCCTAGGTGACACTGGCCATCGCAAGCCGCCAGAAGGTTATGTATGTCGTGCTTGTGCTAGCGATCAACATTACATCAAAGATTGTCCTGTCGCACAAAGTGGACCACATGAGAGAACTCGGCCCCGTGGAGTGCCTAGAGCAATTCAACGTGAGGTTATACCACCCAGGTCACAGTGTGCACTAATAGGCTCGTGTAGCGGATGAATGCTGGTTCTGTTTATCAAACCCTAGTGTTGTGTATGTATCCAAACCTCTTTACACAGTTTCATGATTATAAGATACTCCATAGGAAACACCTCATCGTTGCCATCGGGTCCGAATGTTATGTCACTCTACCTAAGGGACAAATCCCCCCGACACAGACACCGAAGCCTTCCCCTTTAGCACCAATCCCAGGAGGGGGACATGTTCTCATAGTGTGCGCATACATTCGACATCAACCCATGTTGCTCGGTTGACAGGATAACCCAGCCCTATATCCCATTATCCCACCCTTTCTAGCGTACCTGCCGATTTGGCCCTGCCTATAGTATCGGAGGTCGAACTGTACGTCTCTGTGTATATACCATGCTCTAGTTCAAGCCTTAAAATTTGTACGTCGATTCCCAGGTTCAAATCTGCTCTACGAACGTGCTTTGCGAAATTCAAAGCCTCTCCTCTCACTTTTGAAGTGGCTCGATTGACGGGCAAGGGCGGTCATGCCCATGTTCAAGTAGTCCCTATTCCTAATTCCTTCTCGGCCGAGAATGTAGAAGCTGCATTTCGAAGTCACGGTGAAAGGATCGGAGTCACTTTTGAGGAAAATGCAGATACATCTTTGGAGTCTGCACAGCATCTAAACTATTTCCGTGTGGAACTACCAAGTGGCAAGAAGCTGGTGCATGTTATGAGGTCGGGAGTACCATTTGATCTGCAGTTTGGCAGGTAAAAAAAAAAAAACACTGCACATACTTTCCGAGCTCTATAACTGACATACGTATCGTGTCACTACAGGATTGCGGTAGCTAATCTTCTCGGATTGCCCGATAGGATAGACTGGAAAGCTTGCGCGCAGTCCGAGGCAGAAGAACGAAGCGATGCAGCAGCATTTAAAGCAGCGTTTACCCCATTCGACCCTTCGCTCTAGTAGGTATTATAGGCATTTCAATTCGTCATCGTGAGATTTATACTATGATTGAAGACATTCGGTGGGTATTGATCATTGCACCATAGTTTCTCAACTATATCTATTTTATAAGTTGCTGAGTTACTGGACTTTAAATCGAGTCGACGCTCTTCTTATCTAGATCACGATTCACCCATGTTAGCACAAATTCATTGTATGCATACGGGAGACGATGCAAAAACATACAACTGTGGCCAAAGTGGCGCATTCCCTCGTACTTCACCTTCTTCAGGACCCGTTCCATAGCGTCGAGACCCATGTCGAGGTCTTTCATGGGAGGGCCGAAAGAGAGGCGGACAAAGTGGTGGCAAGGTGAACTGAAGAGATCACGTCTATGCGAAGGGTTGATTTCGAAGAATATGCCTAAGATATTGATGCATGAATGGACTATCACTTCTTGCCCGACACCGCGCTTACCTGGGACCACGATAGTTTTCTCTTTCAAGAGCTCCTCGAAGAATGTCTGGGATCGTCAAAATGAACAAACTTCAACTCTGAAAGCCTGACACGTGTCACGCACCAGACCGTTGTCCAAAGGAGCAGGCAGATGTTCAAGATTGAGCCAAATGTAGAAGGTACTTGTAGGCGGTATGTCTACCCTGAGCCCCATGGCCTCAAGTCGCTTGAGGACATGGTCACGTTTGGCCTTGAAATGCTTTTGCAAAGCGATCTGAAGCATTATTTAGTCAACATGAGACTTTTTTCAACTTTCATCTTTTGACCTTTTCTTGCTTCACACGGTTTGCTTCCAAGAGAGGAATAGCAATAAGTTGCAACCTGGTACTGATCAAATATCAGGGATGGGGTGGAAGCGGAAATACTCACGGGTGATTTGCGCCACCATCCAGGAATGACCCTGGAGTAACCTAGTAAGCTTGACATGCCCTTAGTATAATTAGAAGATCTATGCACCCGACTGCGACAGAGCAGTGATCAAATTCTTAGGCCCCAAAACCCAGCACACACGCCAACCAGGAAGACGCCAATTCTGTTGAACACTTGGGCGAAAGTCGCCTTTCTGTTGAAACGAATAACGCCTACCTTGGTCAACCCGTCGACAATAATGACGGAGTCCTTAATATGTAGAATGAGTTTGAGCATGACAAAAAAATCAAGATTATTAGGTCACCTCATTGACATCTGCAAAAAGTTGGTATTCTAAGCCGTTAAAATCAAACAGTATGTGAATACACGGCCTACCGTCAATATACGCGGCAGAAGATAGAGATTTGCCGTATTCTTCGCCTTCTTCAGGATAGATATACCAGGAGTAGAACTCATCTAAGAGCAACCTTAGCAGTGGAAAGAGGAAAGGTCAGTTTATAGTCATCGCAAAGTATGTGTATACTGACGTTGTTTTCTCACGGGATAAAGCGACAAGGCTTTTCAGGTCTTCACCCCTGTGAATGTCCTATGTGAGAAACTGTGAGATAAGTGTTTTAGTCACACCCACATTATAGCCTGACCAGTTGGGTTCCTCGGGTTACTGGCGACAATAACAGCGAGACCTTGAGTCTTGATATCTTTCTTGGTTTGCTCAATGTTAAGCTTGTACTTGTCCTATACGTTACGTTAATACTCCTGTACCAACTAAATAGTGGAGGCAGCTGACCTCTGGTACAAGCCTAGAAGTTGAAAGTAGATATTAGTGAGAGAGGATCATCAAGTTTGTGTGGAAACTCATTTACGCGGTGGGGATGGGAACAAGCCGCTTAAATGCGGAACTGCATGAAAATCAACACACAACTTAAAACCCAAGAAGAGTTCTACGCACAGGACTTGATCATAAGCGGTATAATCGGGAACATGGTAACTCTAAGATATTTGTTTTCAAAAGTGTCCTGTAGCATAAGGGGAAGTGATCATACACAGTATACGTCCG
Organism: Gomphus bonarii; assembly: GCA_003316585.1. NCBI lineage: Eukaryota > Fungi > Basidiomycota > Agaricomycetes > Gomphales > Gomphaceae > Gomphus > Gomphus bonarii. The sequence goes on along the minus strand of QFEC01002818.1, from coordinate 11,349 downwards.
AGATAACAGCTGCCACTCGGGACAAGCCAGACCTCCCTCCGGGTACGATACAAACCTATACGACTAGGTTCAGAGAATAAATACAATGTAGAGTGCGCACCCACGTTTTCGTACGTGTATTGGCTCCTTTTCCCTACTCTGTACGTCTCATTGTAGAGCTTGGCTACAGCCTGACGTAAGGCTGAAGGGCCGTCAGACTTAAAAAGCCCGAATAAATGCTATTCTAGAACCTTTGACGCCCGTTGTGGGTGCATACTCAAGAGAGTCGGTTGGCATGGAAATTGTGGTGGGCCGCTCGGGTGCATCAGGGATATCACCGACCTCTGGGGCACCCTGGCCCAAATTGGACCATGCATGAGAGTTGGCATAGCTAAACCCATTAGCAATGGCACGATCGGTGCAATAGATCACACCCGTCGATCCTAGGTGATGTCTCAACATCGGGTGCATAGAGGCTGCCTTGACACGCACCTGGATGTTCAATGCCGGGAACTGTCTCCTCAGCGGGGTTTATGGTCTGGGGCAAAACACCTCTCGGCGCATGACCTGCTTGAGCACGGAAGATCTATGTTGCACGATAAGTTCTACCCTGCGCGTGCGATCCCTCGACAAGGCGGGCTTGCCTGATGAGCCTCGGAATCATGTTCAGACTTGTAGTGTTTCATGACGTCTCTGATGGGTATCATTGGTAAACGATGTGAGGAGCGAGGAGCAAGACGAACCTGACAACGTCACGGAAATGATCTAGAGGGGTACCAGAGCGAACGGGGAGTTCATGCCTAGCCATAGGGTGCGCCATTATAAGTGATTCGACTCAATGATGGTAGGATCTGACTGTTGTTGGCAATTTATTGGGCAAAAGCAGGATCGGGGCAACGTCCGAGTTAGAGCCTAAAACTATATATAGCGACACCCACGCGGCTGATGATTGATGCGGGCGAGGTTTATTGTTGCACAACTGTCACTATGTTGGACGGTAGCCATATGAATGCATCACAGCCTCACCTCTTCTGTTACGAGCGTAGCATACGGCACTACTCTAGTAGCGGTTGAACAGACAACGGAAAGCTTTATTACCAAAAGATAGGGTTATCGCAGAGGTGGCAGTATTGGATCAATCTAGTTCAGGAGTAAGATTAGTGCCCCTTGAGATACACAACCTGTATAGGTTGAGATTGGGGATCCCATGGAAATAATACATAGTTCAATTTAGATTATTTATGATGATGTAAGCAACACGACCCAAACCACACTGCGCAGAGTTGACTGCTCGTCCTCTGCATCCTATGGCTGCTCCAGAAATATTCTCTCTTGCTCAGCTTCCCCTCACGTGTCATTCCTTCAGCGCCGATAGACGTAGTGAGTATTAATTTCTCTACTACCAAGTTTATACTCATCTGAATCAGATCTTGCTGTGTCACTAAACTCCAATGACGCACAGATCTATTCTCGTGTAGGCTCTGAGTGGAAGTTAAATGAGACGCTTTCAGAGGTAGGTTTGTCAACGGTGCATTGTCTCAGTGTTGCATCACGGCGCAATCATCCCGTAGCACGACAAGCTTATTACATCCATCGACTGGGCACCCAATTCGAACCGCATTGTTACGGCTTCACAAGATAGGAATGCTTATGTATGGCAGCAGGCTGCAGATCCTTCCACCGGGCAGACCATCTGGAAACCAACTCTGGTCTTGCTTAGGATAAATCGAGCTGCAACTTCGGTAAGGTGGAGTCCACTGGAAGACAAATTTGCCGTTGCCAGCGGTGCCCGGTGTGTACTTCACCAAGAACTTTTTGTGCTTCATTCTGATCATCTCGATAGTGCCATCGCTATTTGCTCGTTTGACCCAGAGAATGATTGGTGGGTATCAAGGCTACTAAAGAAGCCCATCAGATCGACTGTCCTATCTGTTGATTGGCATCCGAACAATGTTCTACTCGCAGCTGGGAGTGCCGATATGAAAGCCCGCGTTTTCTCTGCCTATATCAAAGACGTCGACAAAAAGTGAGTACCTCATGTCTTTGTACCCAGCAGCAGCCTGAACTTGAGGCACGCCACAGACCCAGCCCTACTATTTGGGGCGAAAAGTTACCATTCAACACAATCTGCGGAGAATATTCCAGTCCCAGTGGAGGGTGGGTTCACGCTGTAGGATTTTCTCCCTCAGGCGATGTTCTTGCTTTTGCCAGTCAGTCATCGCTATCATCATTATATCCTTTTCCCTAAGTTTGCTGCAGGTCACGACTCTTCCATCACCATCGTCTATCCTGCTGCACCCGCCGTCATCGTCATCAAAGGCTCGACTCTTCCGTATGTGACTCTGGCCTGGACAGCCGAGGATTGTCTTATAGCAGCTGGGCATGACTGCCAACCGGTACTTTTCCAAGGCACTGAATCGGGATGGAAGTCTGTCGGTTCCTTGGACGATCCTTCAGCGTCCAAGGCCGCTGCTACGACTACTCGCAGTGGTGGCGTTGGTCGTCTGAATAGCGCGGCATTTAATACTTTCAGGGACGCCGACACACGTGGAACACGCAATGCTCCTGGATCCCCGACCGCGGTCTCTGGAGGCGGAGACACAGAGCTTACCACTGTTCATATCAACACCATTACAAGCGTTAGGCCATATGAATATAGTGCAAACGGTACCGTGGCTAAAGTCAGCACGACTGGCGTGGATGGCAAATTGGTCATCTGGAATGTATCGGCCGTTGGCGGTCTGAATGCACGAATGGGTGGGATGAAGCTGCGCTGAGGCGTTAGTGCCAATTGCGAGTGTAGAAGTAGAGAGTACATGTAGTGATATCAAATAATCTACGCTGGAAACTCATATCGTATACTTTATGGCATGACCGTACGATCAAGGCTACTCTGGTCCTCGTCATACGAGTAATCTTCTTCCGCGGCAGCTTGTCTGTCGTTGATAGCTGCCCAAACAGATGCTTTGAACTGTTAAGAAAAATGCCTGAGCACTCGGTCAAAGGACATGAGGACAGCACGTACGAGGGTCAATACAAATCCCATCTTCCTCTCAAGAGTTCTAAGCTGTCCCAATAGACCCTCATCAGGAGCCTCGCTCAACTCCCGTGTTTTGAGCAGTAGCTACAGCAAGCTGTTAGTTGTGTTACAAGACGCGTTCGGTGGGTGTCACACTACATTTTTCACGTTCTTTGCGAGCTTTGCGTACTCCCATAAGACTTCCACTTCTAATTTGGTCAACTCTTGATGATCTTCGTAGGGATTTACATCTTCGAGGTCAGCACCCACTTCGGTGCTCATGATGACATGAAAGCCCGTCACAAAGTCCGCAAAAACTCACATGACTATTTTTTTTCCCAGGTTCTACTTGAAGCACATCTACGATGGGCTTTGCAGCTTTTATTCAACATATGACTCCAGTGTCATCTGGAGCACATATTTCTTCGTACTTTCGCCCTTCCGTCCACTCCCATGGTATCGGTCACCATCCCGTCATTATTCTTTTACATGGGTATCCACAGAACAATCTCATGTGGAAGGATTTTGTTGACGAAATACCACTCGATTTCTCTGTTTTTGTCCCGGATCTACCAAGGTATAGAATCCAATTTATTATCGGTTAGCTTAATTGCACATTGGGAAACCGCTGTAGTTACGGCCTGAGCACAAAGGAACCTTCACCTTCAGGGGATTCGTTAGCTCATTCCAAAAGGGAATGGGCCAAGGATATTGTTGAAGCCCTGGATTCGGTATATGGTGCTTACAGCGCTTCCTTGCTACCGAAGGTCATTCCGTATGGACACGATAGAGGTGCACGCCTCGCTTATCGACTCGCGTTGGATTTTCCTGAACGTGTCGTTGGAGCTGCGGTCCTTGATATCGTCCCAACGCCATTCGTTTGGGATGCTATGAAGCTGGAGAATGAACATCGGGAAACGAAAACAAGCTGGCATTGGGTGAGTCACTGCGAATACGGAGGAATTGCGTCCCTCTCACATTCTTGATGGATTTTCCCAGGTGTTCCTTAGCTCTCCCAGGCCATTTCCGGAAACGCTTATTTCCTCCAATCCTGAGTGGTTTTTTATGAACGTATTTCAAGTGTGGACCGGCGCGAGGAAATCGCAATTGGTATCGATGGACTGGGTATCAGACAGTATCAGACCTTACACGGATTCTGTAGCTGGGGAGGCTAGGGTGATTGGGAGTTGCGAAGACTATCGGGCAGGGGCTACATGTGATATTCAACACGATTTGGCGTCAGGTATAAATCCTTCAACTCCTGCTCGGGTTTTCCAAGTGCCATTGCTTGTCCTCTCTTCAATGCAACTCCGACGTCGTTTCCCGGTGGACGAGATATGGAAAAGCCTTTCCCTTGAAGGACTGGTGACTTCCTTTCAGACTGGCGAGGGCCATTTCCTAGTCAATGAATCCCAGACTGAGGTCGGTGAAAGAACTAGAAGGTGGTTGCAAGATCATTGGGGCGTGTGAAATGTCGTTATATCCTTCTTTGCCCTTGCTGTAAGTCTGTACTGTATTTCGTGTTGTGTCCTGTGTTATTTGCTCAGGACTCGTACGCTGCGCTGCACCATGTAAATAATGTACTCGTCATCGACTTCACAACGATGCGTGCGGGAAAGAGATGAAGAATGGTATGATAAAAGCCTACTTTATATCTTGTCAATGAGTAAACCATGAGATTCTGTCTATGCTACACTATCTTTCTCACAGCCTCTCTAGATAGCACAATACCCGCCATCGACCCTGATCTCCGTGCCAGTAACAAACTTCGACGCATCGCTCGCTAAGAATACGATTGCGCCCTGATTTAAATGGAAGCTCATGACTGAACTTAGCTAAATTATTTCAAGTTCGCACCTTCAGCTCCTCAGGATCTCCCATCTAATATTTCACGTAAACTATAGCTCGATAGAAAAGATAAACCTACTCACCCGACCCATAGGAGTAAGTGATTCCCAGGTTTTCTGATCACAAGTCAAGGGTCTCAAAGTTTGTGCTTATTATTGGAAGGTACACACCTTTAATTCATCATTACCACTTAAAACTTGTCTAGTTAGCTTCGTGAGCATATAGCCGGGACTGTTATAGGATGCATTAGATTCTGCTCGTCAGCCACCAAATTGGATTCGTGACGAGCCTTAACGTGTTGACGCGAATACCACTCTTAGCCCATTCGACGGCCAAGCTTGCAGCCATATGCTTCACCGCTATAGCAAAATAAGGTATAAACTGCATGATCATTTATAATGAGCCGTTTCAAGTTACCAGCTTTTGATGCATTGTACGGCATCTGGGCCTGTGTCACACCATAAAAGAGTTGGAGAGACGGGGAGAGAAATCGAGGACATCAACCTGGGGTATATTCACAATCTAAGAGCAAATATTCAGTGTGACATGCATCCAGTCCTGTGGACAAAGCATACGTTGGCGCTCATACTCCCAATCATTACAATTGAGCCATTCTTCCGTTGCAACATGTTACGAGCAGCTTCCCGTGCACAAAAGAAAGCACCATGAACGTTGATATCATAAAGTTTCTTGATACGCTCGTAGGGATAACTGACAGACGAGACTTTTCAGTTGAATCAGTTGGTATGGTCAAAAAACTTACTCTAGGGCACTGTAGTTCTCCACGATACCTGGGGAATAGCAATGAAATAATATCAATCTTTTGGCTATGACCAAACGTGCTTGCTTACCTGCGGACGCAACGAGACTGTCGATCCTTCCAAATTTTTCAACCACCACAGCCATGGCAGTCTTGACAGCCTCTTCCGAGGCAACATCACATTCTATCCCAATGGCCTGCACTTCCCCTTCTTGTACCTGACCATTGGCCACTGTCAAAGATTAACTCTGCATCACCGTTTTCATATAAAATGCGAAACTCACCAAGGGATGCAACCAAGTCTGCTGCAGCCTTTTCAACGTCAGCTTTGACGAGGTCGATCATTGCAAGAGAAGTGCATCCACTATAATGAGGCTCAGTTCAACTAGGACATCGACCATGGTATAGCAAGTAATTCACGATTCGACGAAGGCTTTGCACATGGTATTTCCCAACCCCCGTCCCGCGCCAGTCACTACGCAAACCTTTAGATTACCATAAGCCTAAGTGCGAACAAGGGAGGATGGGAACAAAAGCGACTTTATTTTGCAAGGAGAAATCAGGAAGAACTTTGGGAGGGTATGTCGTTGCTGCAGCATGATACTGCCTCGACCCGTAACTGACAGTTCTGACACGTTGTAATGTGCTTAGGCGTGCTGGGCCGAAGAGGAGGGCCAAGTGCATCAGTAATGAGTGTCCGTGATCAAGGACACAGATTAATGCTAAAAATAATACAGTAGACCAGAACGGCTCGTGATACTCGGGCTCGAATAGGAATATGAATGGGTTCTCTATGAACTTTCCCATCTAATCTCCCGGCCTGGCTCGGCTCAAAAGCCCGGGCTCGGGCTCGGCTAAGTCACCGTCTCCCAGCCAAAGATTGAACAGAGGAAGAATCTCTTCGCAGTGCCTCCAGTAGAACAAGAAAGGCTTGAGAGCTCCATCAACCCATCATGATAACTCAAGGGTCAACAATAATAACAAGAATGTTGTACCCCAAATATAAAATCCATCACCTAAAATAGGTTTCAGACCAGCCATGCACCAAATCTTGCAATATCAACTGAGGAATAAAGATTGATGCAGGGAACATCAACCATCAGCAGATTCATAGGCAAAGAGTGGGGTATGGGAATGGTATGTGTCAGGGGACCACCCATTTCATAACCTGAACCGACACTGAGCCAATTCATCCATACTGACAGTTACTGAGCTGAACCACGCATTCAGACAATAAGTGAGGGAGCAGTCCTTTGGTCCAGACATGAGGCATCCTGACCTGAGCAACCAAGGTATTGGCCTGAGTGCCATGATGCCAGATACAGATTGTGGGGTCAGCGTACCTTAAGGCCCAATTGAGGGGTAAGTGTGAGGGCAATGCTATTGACAAGGTCACAACAACAAGATACTCCAATATTGATGAGCTGATAAGAGGGTTTTCCACCTGGTGTAGTGATAATCCTCAGTTTATACAAGGGTTACTAGCAGTAAATACATAAAGAGCCCACCTGGTGTAGTGGTAATCCTCAGAGATCAAGCTGAGGGGTAACCATTACACCAGTCACACTAATATACCCTAGCCTGGTGCTTATTATGTAATTGGCAAGTGCAGGGCATGGAAAGGCATGGAAAGACATAAACAAGAAATGACAAACTAACAAGGAACTCCAAACTAAACTCCAAGCTTCCCTGACATCACCCCCCTCTCAATGCATGACATCTCAGCGTAGCTGTCAGGGTTCAGTTGGAGATTGCTGTCAGTTGTTGTTTCCTGTTTATGTTCTTCTATAACTTTCCACCACCTTCCAGAACCTTCCATACTTTTCCATCATCTTCTACAACTTTCTGGGACCTTCTATCACTTTCTATCACCTTCTAGAATCTTCCAGAACCTTCTGTCACCTTCTATGACCTTCTGTGACTTTCCACTAGGGTATATAAGTGTGACTGGTGTAACGGTTACCCCTCAGCTTGATCTCTGAGGATTACCGCTACACCAAGTGGGCTTTCTATGTATTTATTGCTAGTAACCTTGTATAAACTGAGGATTACCGCTACACCAGGTGGAAAACTCCCTTATCAGCTCAACAAATATTGGAGTATCTTATTGTCGTAACCTTGTCAATAGCGTCACCCCCACAGTAGCCTTTGAGAGTGAACTACTACCCCTTCCAGAAGTTTTGGCTCAAATGGGTTTTGGGAGGATGGATTCAATGGAAACATCCCCCAAGGTACCATTTTAGGACTCTCCAAAATGAGGAGAGGGTGGAGGTTGTGTCCAACTCAATTGCCACTCCAGGATACAGTGGGAGTCTGAGGGAGTAGGTGGGGCCAAAAATGTCCCATCTCTCAAATAGTGCAATCTCTGCACATTCCCCCATGGTGTTGTCACCCTATTCCCTGGTGAAACCCTCAAATGCAAAGGAAGTAAGGGATGTACCTAGGTGTAATGGGTTCCCCACTTTGTAGGGCTGATATGTCTTGGGTTGTCTCTACCAGGGAAGGGATAAAATGGGTTTGGGTTTGGGTGGCATGTCAAAAGATGTTTTGACTCATCTGATGTCTTCTGGCTTGAAGGACCAGTGTGAAGATAAGGGGTAGGATTGAAGAAGGATGAGACTTTGCTGGCTGGATTGGGTGGACATATTGTAGTGATGGGGGTAACTGTTATTGAAGTGGGTAAAGAAGGAGTTGATAGGGAATGTTTATATAAGGTTGAGTAAAATGAATAGAATGTCAGGTGGGACTTCGCTTATTTTTTGGGGTTAGGGTGTCATGTGCCAGGTTCCTTCCTTCTGTCCAATTGAAGAGATGTTGTTTGGGAGTTTCGGTGAAGTTCTCTAAGGTTCAAAAGGGGAGGGTGGCATATAGAGCAGCCAATATACATTGTGGGGCTTCAAAGTTCTGTCAGTGAAACTCCATGATGAGTCGCCTTGCTCCAGAGACATCCTTCACAGGCAGCCAGGAATTATCTGCAGTTCCATAACCCTTCCAACAGACTAGGTATTCCAGTCATCCTCAGTAGACCCTGCTGTCTAGGATTCTC
>QFEC01002769.1:0-27382 GCA_003316585.1 Gomphus bonarii | reverse complement strand
TTCCCAATCTTCATCTGCTACTTCTCAAAATGGGATATCCAGTCCGCATGAAACACCGAGTCCTCCTCCCCGCGATGCTGCTGGCCTTGCCGCGTTGCGTAGGCTTGGCTCGCAGAATAGTGTTTCTTCGATTGCTTCGAACCCTCATGTGACAAATGTGACTACGTCCAATGATCAACATCGAACAACAGCTGGTACTACGCCCAGTCAGTCGCCATCCCCGACGAACCTACCACGTGCCTCCCCACCACAAACCACATCATCATCATCCGGAGGTTCTACTATGCCTCCTGCTCCAGGGCCAAGACCATCGGCTGCTGTGAATCCTCTGCCTCGACCTATTGCTGTCCCGTCGCTTATTCCATTATTCGATCCTGCAACAACATCAGCAACAATAGTTCCACCACCTCAGGGCTTCTCTCGCAGGCCTCCTCCTCCTCAAGGACAGTACCCCCCATTTGCAAATGTCAATCAACAGCGTCTTCGCCCACGACCAGCAGATGCTAATCCAATTGTTTCCGATCCGATCCGGACTACAAATAATATCCCGGATCTGAGGTCCTTACCACAGACTCTGACCGAGGAGCAGTTAGATCGACTAGATGTGACGACTCGAGACGCAATCGACGAGAGACTACGAGTATTGGAGAATGTCCAGGGAGCGATGTGGCGTTGCATGGAGGAACTGGTCCGAGTAAGGAGTGTCTTACCATCACCAAGTCGTCGAAATCAACCCTCGTCGAGCCAGGCATCACAACCCGGTCAAAGTACTGAGGGCAGCTCGGAGAGAGTAAGTCATACATCGGATGAGAAAGCGAAGGCAAAGGTGGAATCTTCCACGTCATCATCATCATCAACATCTTCGACATCTTCATCACCATCGACAACAGACATTCCGGAGACAAACCCGCCACCAGTACCCACCGCTTTGAATGTGGTGCCACAGGCAGTGGAAACTGACCCCACAGCTATACTCGCCGAGGTGTTTGAAGAGGCTGCGGAGGCTCCACAGTAGACATATGCGTTCGGTAGTTTTGTATCGCTGTTTCAGATGTAGTAAATATAATTTAAGACCAGAGTTCGTCGAGTCTCTGTTTGACCACCTCTCCCAAGACTACATTTTTGTCAACTTGGTTGTAGAAAGCTTTGAGGGCAAGACCCTTTGCCTTCTTTACGTTTTCTGTTTCTGTGGTCTCTGAAATAACGCGGCGAAGGATGGTGTCGATCTCAGCGGTAGATAATACGACAGGGATGTAGGATGCCAGTAGCGAGGCTTCTGTCTGTTCACGCTGGGCTAAGTCAGGTCGTGAGGCGCTCTCAAATTGTCTCATAGAGTCCAGCTATATCAAAAAAAAAATTGTATTGAGACACTAAAGTTCATGGTTTGTTCTAAAAAGTACGCACCCGCCGTTGTTCTGCTTTTCGTATGATGGAAATGACATCAGACGGCTTCAATGTTGAGGGAGCAACCTGCTTCTGCGCGGCGTATACCTCAGCCAATACAGACTAACCCACACCACTAAGCTGGAGCGAGATCATGGAGAGGAGATGGTAACTTACGCGAATGGTTGTTGCTGCAAAGGAGTCTTTGGCTTTGAGGGCGGTCTTGAGATCTGACTGCAACCGAACGGTCAAGTCTACGCCTGAACTTGTAGAGTTATTTCTACGGTTAGACACCGAAATAATCGTAGACTGAATCCATGGGGATGTTCTGCAGCGAGTAAACTTGGCGATGAGTACTGGTCGGTGCATCTAAAGTCAAACACGCTTTCAAAGTCAGCCACATTGCCATCATAAACCTACTTCGCTGATGGTGGTGGTCGTCCAACCTGTTCCATTTCCACCATCAGGGGGGTACATTAAAGCGATCCGCGCCTCCTCAGCTACTTTGCGAGAATCATCTGGAGTTATAGTAAGCGCAGGATCAGCATTCACAATATAGATCATGGCTGGCCTCACGAACTGGTGTAGATTTCTCAAGAAGCCATTCGACGATTCTTGTACTCTTCAGCGTTCTCCTCCACCTTTAAAAGACTCTCCCAAAGTCATGGCTTAGCTCTTCCCCTCAACTTCCCGTCACTACTTTCGGAGCTTAATGTAATTTCGATTCTCTCTTTGGTTAATGTGGGATCAGGCTACCGGGTTCCTTTGCATAGTCACGCCGGTCGCGGGGCGTGGGATTCCATCCGAGCTCTAGTTCTCTCATTATACATCACGTCGTCCGCTGAAGATGACGGTGATCTACTTTCTGCGAGGGGAATAAAAGACATCACGATCGGCAAAATAGCCAGTTTGATGCAGGTGCCTACGCATACTGAAAGGGCACATGAGAGTATACCAGGAGTAGTTGTCGGAGAACTTGGAGGACCATTGTATGACTTGGTCAAGATTGTGACGTCGATTTTAAACGAGACCGGAGCCATACTTCTATCGCAGGGCTATCCAGATCTAGGAAGTTTTGTCCTTGAAGCATTGAAAACAGGCGAAAGAATAGGGAAAAAAAAAGGTGATGGCGTGGACCTTGAGGTTGTCCTTGAAAAGGTGAAACTTGTTGCAACTTTCATCACTAGTTCTTACCATGTAACAAAAGATTGTTTTAGCAATCCCCGCGTTTCGAGATATGTCCATTGTCAACGGACAACGTGAGTACCTTTGCATCTCTGCACTTCGACTATGTTTTTACTCCCCTTGGGTTAATCAAGCTGTATACATCTTTAAGAAGGCTCTTTTCCTTTTACATGCGATATTTCTACGTTTCTCCTCTCGTACAGACACCGGAGACTCTATGTCGGGTGGTGTAATCCCCATCCCGGAAACCTCATCTCTTCCCGTCTTCTCCGACAATGTTCTGCCATCCATTCTTGTTCACTTGGGCATTATCGATCTCTCACACTGCATTTACCCATCGCTCTCAGGCCAGTTTGGCCCGGCGGATACTCTCGACGCATTGCTTCAGCCTCCTCCTACTCTTTCAGCCCAAGAGATGAAATCACGCGAACATCAACCTCCTAAGGACGGCCCCGTGGTGACTGAATCGGATGCATATATTCTTCGAGCTTCGGCAATAGACGCTTGTGAGCAAATTGTTGCAGAGGCTCACAATGCCACTGGTCCGGACTGTGAGTGGCTGAGGAAGTTAACCTTACCGGAGCTGGATGGATGGCTATGGGCTGGTGCTAAAGATAGGCCAGACTATAGGGAGCTAGGGAGGTTTGTTCTAAGAAATACTGCGTACTTTTGAGTCCAAAAATAAATAAATTGGCATGTTGTGTATACGAGGTTCGGTAGACTCGGCGTGACATACTCGGGAAGTTGATAGTCACTTCACAGCAAACGACAATCAGCCAATAGACTTGTAATGTGTGAATAATTACCATCCACTTACTAATAACTGGACATACGTACAAAAGCTAAACAGAGCATCTCAGTCGTGTAAACGTAACGCGACTGAGATTCAATAATACCTAAACAGAGTATCCACATATAATGAGATACATGAGCACAGATCAAAGGGGATAGTGTAAGAGTCTCACCTCAGTCGTGTAAGTGTAACGCGACTGAGGAGAGACGAACTATCTACTGCGGTTATATACGATTGTGGAGAGCATAGAGCATGTGGAATGGTGTGGAACGAAACAATAAGGTGATAAAAGATGCGGAAGTGGAACGTGTAAAGCGTAGTATGTGGACGCGTGTGTGGACGCGTTATTGATGAGTACCTTCAGATTCCAACAGTATATACAAGTTAGACGGTCAGAAAATATAATATCCCACGTCACGTCACGTGATTGAATGACCATTGGAAATGACCTCTACAAACTCCAAAGATCAGCATCCTCTCCCTTTCGCCGATATCCTGCGTGACCTCGCACTTCTACGGGCCTCCGAGGTGGACATGGCGGAGGTCTTACGCCACGACACCGACGCGCCAAAGCACGAGGGTGATGGAGCAGGAAGCGCGGACACGTCCGGTGACGTCCAACGCTCCTACGAGTTCATAAAGGAAGCACGAGCTGCGCTCCGCATCCAGAATCGCGGAGACTTGCGGAGTGCCGGTGATACCGTAGAGCGCGTGCGTGAAGGTCTCGAGGAGATCCTGAAGGGGCTGGAGCCCTGAGTCTCGAGCGAACCGTGTCAGAGTCGTAAACCATGCATGACAATAATATTTTCTCATGACCGCGTATGCGCCACATGCGCAAGGCCCGTCCTCTCGCTCGAGGCTTTCACCTGATACTCATTTCGACCATACTTTGTGGATTTGGATTATTAGCGCCGCTTTTTTATTTTTTATTGTATCATCAACAAGTCCCTAGACACCCGAGTCGGGAGTGGACACCCCACTCGAGATGATGATGATGAATATGACACTTGAGTCCTGCCAATTGTGCGAGTCGTGAAGAGCGCCGAGGTCACTGAGTGGTATCTTCGGGGCTATTAGGTACCATGCCACACCTTCCACCTGCCCTAACTTCCAGGACTTGTGACTATCCTCGCATGTTATCCCCCACGACATCCATGACACCCTCCTGTAACATCATGCACAAGACCGAATATTGCATTATGACACCCTTCCTATGACCAACCCTGGAAGCACTATCATTCCCCTCGAGCCCGGTGGCGCTACGAGATTGAATAAGATGGCCATCTGCTCCGGTCATCGTGCCACGACCTCTCGTGATCATGAGACATTGAGATAAGAGACTCCTATGCAGTAGATAGATAGATGGTTCATGATTCATGAATTACGATAGTCATGGCCATAATTACATGTGGTGAGCAAGCAAGCAACTCCATACCATGCCAAATGGTATGTTCACAAAAACATTGCAGAGCAATAATACTATTTTCTGTTACAGCAATTAAATTCGCTACGTCGTCCCATACATCTTTATCCACTGGAGCCCACAGCTGATCCGATAGAGCTTCCGTGCTTCAAACAACATGTCATGGACATGGAAGATCCTCTAAGGATATATAATAGCAGCGCATACGCATAGTGCCGAGGTCATTCCACGACCATACCTTCGATATAGCCTGAGCTCCCCTATATGCATATAAGTGATACGTGGTAGGTTTGACTAAGCGGGATTGAAAAGAGCAAGCGATAGTCGTGTCGCCTCGGTAGCAGAACGCGGCTGATAGTGCAGTCACCAGGGATTGAAAGGGTCTCTCAAAGAATATACAGGCAGGCACAGATACGAGGACGAGGGAAGGTGTGGAGCGTGCCACTCAGTACTCCTAGGCAGGGTACTAGGCCCATAGAGTGAGTACAAAAAGTGATGATACATAACAACGGTGCTAGGCGATGTTCCACCCCCGATATCAGGTACAGGCCTCGGAGATGAGAATGAAACTAGAATGATGTATTGATTGCCCAAATTTACCAGGAGACTGAATTAACAATCTTAGGCACACAATTCAGTTTGCTAATAATCATTAGGACACGCGCAATTTTTTTCGCCAACCAAATAGAGTTACAACAGCTGTAAATGAACTCGGCTACCTTATTTCATCAATCATATAACAGGGTCACAGCCTCCCAAGAGGCAGCAGCTCAGAGCCTTGCGTCCGCAACGCTCACAAGAATTATTATACATTTGGTCTGAAACCACTTTGCTCATCGTTTGGGCAAGTGTCTAGGCGAGGTTTGTGTTGTTGTCGCCCACGGAGCACGGGAGGCGTACTACGCCTTTAGAAGAATACAATCAAGCCATCAGGACCTTGCATGTACGTTATGCATTGTATAAAAAACGAGGCAATTAGAAAAATCGTACGAGTTATTAAGGAGACCCGTGCAGTGGGTACCAATGGGAGCAGAGGCCAAGAAAAACCAGTGTTATTGCGAGCAAACCACCGAAAGAAGCCACTACCAGTGCCGTTGAAGCACGTCCACCAATGGGAATAGAGGGAAAGAAAGTGCCGACAAGCTAGCGAGAAGTCGAAGCTTATGTGTGACATCATGATATAGGGAAGTATTCAACTTCTCTTGCGCCTGTTCTAGCCCAGAACCAACACAAAGGCGTATTTGGAAACTATATGAAACAAGGTTTCTCATTGTTCGTTTTACCACAACTGCTACCCACCCATCCTATCGCCTCCACTGGTTGCTGCGTGGGAGACACGTATGATTATGTCTCCGGCCACCACCAGTGCCGCACTGTGGTGTGCGAATGTGACAGATTGCGTTGGTTAGTGACCTCTGGAGGTGTTGTTGATCTCCCCTCAGATAGTGTCCGCATTGCCATTCCCGTCGCCATTGTTGTCATCTAAAGACCATCCACCTCTTACACGCTGAATTTCCCCTCATTGAAATCCGCAGCACTCAGGTTGCTCAGGAATGCATCCAGACCTGACGCAGACCTGCCCATATCGAACTCTGGGTACCTGGCAGGCTGCGCCTGCATTACTTGGGCAAACTTGTCTGAGTGGAGAGGGTATTCAGTAGAGTTTGGGAGCTGATGGTCCACCTCAATGTTGTTCATACCAGTACCCATTGATACCTCGATCTCTCGCGTACCGTCAAACAGCTCAGACGAGTCAAAGTCGAAACCGTCGAGACTGAACGTGTTGGGATCGTCTGTCGCCGTGATCACAGCGTGCAGCGATGACGAGGCGTCCGAGACGTCCGAGACGTCCGGTGGCCAGCTCAGCGGTTGGTGCGACTGATGAGACGAGACGGGTACTGCCATATATTCCTGTGCACGACATGAATAAAATTTGTATTATTGAAACGCGTGACCACTCGCCTGCACTTGGTGCCAGGTCTGATGCGAGACGGGGTCTGGATGATATTCCTGTGTACGGCATTAATAGAGGGAGTACTTGCAAACGCGCGACGACTGACGTGTGGGGTGGCAGAGTATGAGCTGTCCGGAAGCGGCCCCTGGTCGAACCAGAGCGCGTTACAGTCGCGGCGAGTTCCTGGTATATGCACGTCGGGCCACTCGTGGGATGGCGCCGGACGCTGTGGAACATGGGGCGGGAGGAGGGGCCAATCTGAGGGGGATAGTGGACGGCGAGGTACACTCGGCTGCGGGGCAGCGAGCGGGGGGGATGGACTGGTCGTCGGCGGAGGCGGGTATGGGTATGGCGACGAGGAGGACGAAGAGGAGTAGTTTGTGGGCGGTGTTGCGATGTACTGCACGGGTGGCAGGAACAAAGTCGATGGTCCTGCAGGAGTGGACGACGAGGACGAAGGGAGTGACGGGCCGGCGTGACCAAAACGCGTCTCTGTGTAATGCGGCGAGGCATCGGGCGGGGTGGCGGCGGCACCTGTCCGCGCCTTGCACTTTCGCGCCCCACGCGCACGCTCGCGCTCCGCAAGCTTCTCGGCCTTGAGACGGTCCTTGTCGACCTTCTTTATCGGCTGGAAGCGGTATTCCGGGTGCGCGGCGAGATGTTCGGCCTTGCGGATGTCGCTGAGTCGTTCGTAGTGTGCGCGCACCTCTGGACATTCGTCCTTCCACATGGCTGCGATCAGTTTCGAGATGTCGGCTTGCGGAAGACGCGACTGCCCCGGCGGGGGCTGGGGCATCGTTTTGACCTTGTCGGAGCGGTACAGGATCCACGCGTTGGGTGGACGGGGGACCTTGTCGCCGACATCGGTGGGCGAGAACTGGTGGGCGGACGTTGTGCGGCGAGCAGGGCCCATGTAGGGCACGGTGAGATTGCAGAAGGCGGGAGGGGAGGGCGAAACTGGGGGATAATAAGGCAACGGCGTATCCCTTTTGGGACACCAAAAGGATGGTCGCGAAGGTTCAAAGACGAGTGCCACATTACGTCGCGGCAGTGGGACGTGTAGGTCCATGTTTTTCTGGCTGGCCCCCGGAAAATAAGGTCAGCAACGCGTGATTGGTCGCTGTACAAAGGCGAGAAGCAAAGCGGTAGGGCGCTTTGGCGTCGCAAGTGAGGCAGAGTTAGTCCCAACACACCTAGCCTTAAGTATGGCATCACGTCGATATTGGTCTCTGCGGATCTAGCTAGCTTCTTGTCTCCGTCTCCTTTTTTGTCTCAACTTGCATCTCATCTCGCTCGCCCGCACCATACATTGCTCTGCGACATTCCAAATCAGTGACGATTCGATTGTTATGGAACGTTGTCCGTCGCACACCCCTTTCTCACGGAATTTGTGCTTGCCATCTTAAGCCTAGCACACCGTAGGGCACCCTGCCTCATCCCTCTCATCGGCCCATCCTGCGCCAAGGCGCACTGCTGCACCACCGCCAATCTGGTATCTTGGTGATCTTAGATCGCGCTCATGTTGCAGCCCTGCGCCAGTCCATCTTGTGCATCGCTCATTGCGTCACGTGTGTCCGCCGACTCGCCGTCCTTATGTCACTTATTCACACAATCGCGTACATCCACGGCCCCTACTCACGCTCCGAGTTCTTGGCATACATATCAGACACACAAAGGCACATCATGTTTGTTTTCGAGAGGGATACAAAAAAGCAGATAGTAACCGATGCACCCGACCGACCAGACGAAGCGTGGGTGTAACACCATACAAGTACAGACGGTATTCTTGCGAGCTGAAACTGCTGTCAACGAACGGGATGGACAAGATTACACAGGGCCAGGGTGGACGTCATATCAGGAGAAAAATAAAAGACAAAGCCGATGCCCGAGGAAAACCCTAAAAGAGGAGTTCAACAAGTCCGCATTGCGAGCAGTCGGAGAAGAGAGATGGATGAGAGAGAGACATGGATGAGAGATTTGGCATGATGGGCGGTTGTTTACGGGACCAGGCTGCATGAACCCCGCTCAGTAGTCTGCTCGCGATAAAATCGGGCTACCCACTGCAGGTGATACAGACTGCATTGTTCAATAGCTACCACCTCCTCCGTAGCCACCGTATCCTGAATTGTTTCCTAAGTGAATGTGAGTTGATGGTGCACAAGAGGATTCGCGGCGCACCACTAGAATAGCCACCTTGGTACGAACCACCACCACCTTGATAACCTCCACCGCCACCTGTTCAAAGCATAAATATGTGCCTGTGATTATCCTGAACAGAACCCACCTTGATATCCTCCGCCTGATCCCACATATCACCATTAATTATTGATCGACAGATAAGAAAATACTGCATTACCTCCTTGGTAACCTCCACCGCCTGGCAAACAAGTTAGGATGTGTATTCGAGAAAAAGAAGAGCGCGCTAACCGCTGCTGTATCCACCACCACCTCCACTGTAGCCTCCTCCCCCACTACCATAACCTCCCCCTCCGTATCCACCACCACCTCCACCGCTATAGCCGCCGCCGCCTCCTGCACGCGAGGAATTAATATCTGTGGATGGCTGATATGACATATTATATAATCACCTCCGCCGGAGGGTCGGGCATTAGCCAAGTTAACTTTGATTCTCCTTCCATCGAGCTCCTGCTCGTGCAGGCCAGCAATGGCTGCATCGGCTTCCTGTGAGGAGCCATATGTTACAAAGCCGAACCCACGGGAACGGCCGGTGTCGCGGTCGCGCATGACGATAGACTGACGAGAAACAAAGTGTCACACGACGCTCAGGAGGAGGTCTAAAATGGATGCATAAACGAGAAAAGGTATCGTACATCCAGAACCGTTCCGAACTGGCTGAAAGCCTACAACAACAAAACAAACAAGACGTTTGCACAGGACAGCATATACACGGGGACAGAAGCACACGAACTTGATTCAAGGTATCATCGTTCGTGTTCCAGCTTAAATTGCTACAGGTATCATGGTCTATCAGTCACCGAAATGTGCAGCACAAGGAAGACCGCCCAGCAAACGATTGCAACAGCGACAACTGACCCAACATAAACTTTCGCCGACATTATACAGGCCTTGGTGTTTTGTGAAGATAACTGTACCCAAAGAACTGACTGAAGCCGGATTCCGAAAAACGAAAACGAGACGAAAAACCCCGAGACTAGACGAGGTCGATGATGGGGGGATGAGAGAAGAAGGATTCAGGGGATTTAGGGGTAGAGCTTATGTACGCTCCAACTTTCAAACACCGAAACTCCGCTTATAGCGCTATGCACGGACCATCAGCCAAGACTTGAAACTCCGCCGACCAATCACATGAAACTCCTAATTCGAAAGTGTGCTAAAGGAAAACAATCTCTAATGGTTCATGTAGGTAATGTAGGTTGTGAATATGAGAGGTACCATTTATAATGCGTAATTGTCGTGAATAAGTGGAAACTTGCATACGAGACTTGGGAAGCGAACCAAGAGAAACAAAAAATTATTTTGTCCCGCTCCTCCCCTTTTTGGACTTTTTACCCTTTCCCTTGGGCTCTTTCTTGTCGTCTCCCCCCACACTGGCCTCAGTGCTATCACCCCCAACGCTACCTTCGCCACCCTTAGTACTGTCCTCACGCGACGTTCGCGGTGTTCCAGTTTCCACCTTGGAAATAATGCTCGATCCAGTGCCACTGCTTTGCCGCCGTGCCGCAAACGATAACGTCCGTGCCAGCTTCTGTATGTTCTGCGAAGTTTTCCGGATACGCTTGGGCTTGCCTTCGGGGTCAGGTGTGCCGGACCGCGGTGGCGTATCGACACCGGCGCCAAATGTTACCCCAGGGGAAGTGGGGGTCTCTACATGCGATGACGAGGGGAAGACAACGGAGGCATGCACACCTGACGATTCTTGGACAGGCTCCGACGAAGGGAATACCGCCAGCGGTGCATCAGGGCCAGGAACACTTGGTGCGGTGGCCTCTTCCGAAGACCTGCCAGGCTTCGCTCCCGGTTGCGCTATTGCCTCAGATTCTACAGCATCAGGACCCTTGTTGCCGGTGATTGTTTCATGAGACAGATCGACTGGTTGAGTCTGAGGCGAGTCTGCAACAGGAATGTCGTCCGCATAATCGACGACGATAGGGTCTGCGAATGGATTCTGAGATTCAGGAGAAACAACTTCGGGGCTTGATGGTTTTGCCTGAGAGATCTGGGGCCAAGACTCTTCTACCTTATTGTCCGTGTCCACATAGCCTGATACAGTTTCTTTCTGTACGCTAGACGGTTCAACCGGTTCTTCATCTGCAGAAACTTGATCGGCCCACATTGTCGCAAAAATACCGTTTTGTGCAAGTAATTCACGGAAACTACCACTTTCCACGATTTGGCCATCTTTGAGAACCAGGATGCTATAAAATAATCAATACACGTAGACGACATAGCGAACCTCAGAACATACATATCGGCATTTGCAATTGTCTAAACAGAGAAACATGTTAGTCGTTAGAGAATTTCAGTACTAGATATGACGCACCGAAAGACGGTGTGCAATTGACAACGAGGAACGACCCTTAACCTGTCGTCCAAGTCATCAGAAGGATTCATTCACGCTCGTGAGGTACTGACCAAATTCTGCAGAGCCTTCTGGATGTCTTTCTCAGTCGAAGTGTCCAAGGCGCTTGTAGCTTCATCCAATAACAAAATCGGAGGGTTCTTCAATAATGTTCGTGCGATAGCTACACGTTGCTTCTCGCCTCCACTCAGTCGGATACCCCTCTCGCCAACCTTGGTGTTGTACCCATCTGGGAAAGTCATGATCCTTTCATGCATTTGGGCAGCCTGCGCGGCCAACTCGATCTCAGCAGGTGTGGCTCCAAATTTGCCATACCTATATATATCCAAACAAAACAATTCTGAATGAGAGTGTATATGGTGAAGGAGGGAAGTGACGTACCCGATGTTGTAGCCCACAGTTGAGTTAAAAAGAACACTATCCTGTGGCACAACGCCAATTGCCTTGCGCAAAGACTGTTGTGTCACATCCCGGATGTCTTGACCATCGATTAGAATTCGACCCTCGTTATCCTTCAGGTCATAAAACCGGTACAGAAGCCTCAATAGGGTACTCTTTCCACTTCCGCTCTCCCCGACGAGGGCTACCGACGAATTCTTTGGAACTTTGAATGAGACGCCACTGAGTGCCTTCGTATGACCGTCGTATGAGAAGCTGACGTTCTCTGCATATGACGTAAGTGAATCATATTCAGAGAACACTAGAGAGAAGGCATACCGAACTCAATCTCGCCGTTCAAGACGTCAAGTGTGGAGGCGTTAGGTTTATCGTTGACCTCAGGTGGCTCGTCCAATAATTTCATCAAACGCTCTGTATCAACGAGATTTGAGCTTATGGATCGATAGATGTATCCCAGGCTGTTAAGCGGGCCATAAAGCTTTGAAAGATGTCAGATGGTCCTTGAGAGAGAGTAGCCATGAAGTGTCTCACCTGAGCAAGAAAAGTTATGAACATAACAAAGCCGCTACCCCTCATAGGTTTGCCGTTGTAGTATAACGACCCATCGGTGATCTTGAAAGCTACGATCATGCTTCCGACAAGAACACCAAGCGACTGGATAATGTACCTATAAGCAGTGAAAAAGTATCGAAAGTAAAGTGAAACTAACGAAAATGAAATTTTGTACTAGATTCAACAAATTGAGAGAGACTATGGACCCATATGATCAATATCACCCATCAGATAGACTATAATTTACTCACCCATGACGCGATACTCGAGCGCCTGATATTCGCGAATGGATTCTTGGTATCGACTCGCTTCATGCTGCTCCCCGCAAAAGTACTTGACAGTCTCATAGTTGAGTAAGCAGTCGGTGTGAATGCCACGTGTGATCTATCATGCAAAGATAGGAATCAGAAGACACGAACAACTAGTTACCACACGTACCACATCACGATCGTTCATGCGCCTACGAATCTTGGTACGCCATTTGGTTAAGATAATCTGAAATCATCTTATAATCAACTGGATATGTAGAGGAAAGGGCGACATACACTAGCGACCACTGCAATATAAGATATTAGCCATCTACTGGAATATAATGGAAGAGAGCTGACCGTAAGCAACCATGACAGATAGAATGACGAGAGCAAGAGGCCATCCGAACACATAAAAGAAGAAGACCAGTGCAATTATGATATCGCAGAACGTCGGACCAATATTAAAGAGAAGCAGCTAAAAACAAGGAAATGTGAATTATTTTCAACGTCAAAAAAAAGAACGGACTTCAAGGATGTGGTTGATCGCTGCTCCACGGTCGAGAATACGTAATATCTCCCCAGTTTTGCGACGAGTATGAAATCCCAGTGATAGATTGAGAAGATGATCAAAGGAGAGCTGAGACATCTCTGCTCGTGGGTGTCAGAGGCTTCCCATACAAACCGAACCAACAACGTACCTCGATCTGAATACTGCATGACCGGAGCCCACAAGGTCTGTTGGACGCATAGCAGAATATCAGTATATAGTATATAGTGGGCTTCATTATACACTGACATCTCTAAGTGCAGGCAAGCCACCTGGGCTTTGCAAGAAGCGTAACGCAACGTAGAGGAAGAGACTTGGCCAAGGCGATGGGTTGCTTTTAGACTTAGTCCGCTGTTCGAAAACGCCAACGAGGTTTCCGAGGGTGACTTAGTCCGCTGTTCGAAAACGCCAACGAGGTTTCCGAGGGTCACAGGGATGAGAAAATTAACAACGCGACCTATAGCGAGAAGTAGGATACAGATGACCTTTAGAGAAAAAAGGATGGAAGTTAGCTTTCCATAAAAAAAATTAAAGATTATTGCGGCGCTCACAGCAAGAATTTGGAGTGCTCTGTCCTTTTTGGGCCACAAATAGGGAGCAAGCCTACCAAGACGCTGACCGATTTCACTCCAAGTTGGATCTTCACTGACTTCTTTGCGTGGGTTCGGTTTCAGAGGCCCGGGGGCTGCGGCAGGCGGGGGGCTGACCTGCGGATTGGCAGATGAAGGCATATTGTCCGATGGTGTAGGTGTGTGGGTTCGCGTAATGTTGAGCGGCGTTTGGGGACTGGCTGTGAATGTGCCATATTGACCGACAGCGACTGAAAGAGGTGAAGAAACAAGAAGGTTGGTAGAAGCATTGGCATCTTCACTAGCAACATTGCGAACTGCAGAGACATAAGAGACTCTGGGGAAGTAGACTGCTGGGACAAGCACAGTGAGGAAAAGGACTCGAAAAATGACAAGGCCCAAATGGAGAACGTTGGGTAAATTAATGTTACCGAAGCGAGGGTCTGCTGGTGCTTGGTTGTTGACTAGGTTCACTGAGAGGGCTAGTAGCACAAGCTGGACAACGTCAACAACCCAGGCCAGTGTCGCAAAAAGCCGAATCCTCTGGCGGGTCCAAACTTCCACGCCATTGACATCTTTCCAGGTGCCAAGGGCGGCCAGGCCGGCGAAGGCAAGAAGGCCGAGTACATCGCTGACTTCAATCAGGCGCCATTGTTCTAAAGATCCTTCCCAAGTGCCTGTAAGGACAGCACAAACTACGACAACTACACCATCGAGGAAAAAGGCAGCTGCGAGGAGGGAAAGGAAAGAAAGGATGACTGCTCTGCGAGGAGCTTTCTGAGATATGATAACGGAAACAATTGGGGAGTTGTCGTGATCATGGTCGTGTGACGAAGGTCGTAAGAAAAGCAAGGAAGAGAGGAGGAAGACGAGGACGCCAGGGCCGGCAATCCGAAGGACCAGCAAGGCCGTCAAGAGGGGCGAAATCGCCATGGAGGGGATTGAGATGAGGTTAAAAAGCAAGGATGCCGCGTTTTATGTACTCTAACCAAGCGCGGTTCCTAGCCGAATTTACGTATGGAGTTACTCCCTTGGGAATAGTCACAATCAATCACGCCCATCACTCGTGTACGGCCTTTTTTTTCATGTTTCAGGGAACTTCCGGTCTTGGTCCTTGCGTAAGTCGCGTGTTCTCGGTCTTCAATACCGTTCCCACTTTTTCGATCAGTCAATAAACATGATTATACAGTACTAAACTGCTTTCATCTCTGTATCTTCCTCCTTTTTGCCCAATCCCTGCTCGGCCAGCAGAGCATCCACCTCTGCTGGCTTGTAAATCTTCGCATGCGGTTGCTTCGTGTTCTTGTCCAGAGTGAGAACCGCAAATTCAACTGACAGCAACATTAGTCCAAACACTCCATCAACCGAACATAGCGTGAAACGCACGTTTCTCGCTCCCCAAAGTTGTGCTGTCCATCGTCTTACCCATTACGCGCACGGCAAGGCCTATGGCCTCTTCCACAGAAATGTCGTCCTTGTACTCCTGTTTTAAAAGGCTTTGCGCTGTACCATTGTTAGCACCAATGCATGTCGCCTTCCATCCAGAATAGTTCCCCGATGGATCAGAGTGATATAATTGAAACTGGTAGTGCACATCGTATCCAGCATATAACAGCGAGACACCAAATGGCCGAAGACCTAAAGGCAGAGTCACGTGTGAGCACATAGAAAAGAAACAGCCGCTAGAATGTGTACCTCCATACTGTGTATAGCCCTGTTTCAGGTCACATAGTCTCTGTGCGAGCTGTTCGACAGGAATGTCTTCATCATACGAAAATAAATGTCGCTGCGCCGCAGTGCGTGCATAGTTAACGAGGGAATTGGCGTCCGCCGTGATTCCTGCAACGCCAGCGATGACGTTTCTATAATAGAGCAATTAGACAGCAAACTGCGAAATTGAACAAATAACACACGAGTTCAATAAAAATATCTTCTCGCCACTCCCCCCATACCCGCCCTCCCTTGCACCCGAAAGATCTAGCAGCTTGCCAGTCACTTTCTTCTCCGCGGCGAGCACGACACCATCTTTAGCAAGCACGCCTAACACAGTACCCGCATGTGAAATAGCCTCCATGGCATACTCGACTAAACTAATGTTAACACACTAGCACCCTGTGCATTTACACGCGCTCACTTTGGTACAGCCTCCCTGTATTCGAGAATGAGAATACATGTACACGGTGCAGAGTCATACACACCTTCTGGCGAGAAGATGGTTGTGCGACCTAAATGTCCACAACTCAGCACCTACGCCAACCAAACGATTCAAAAGACCTACTATCATAACGTCGGGCCTAGGTTTGAAAATTCTGGTCAGTGCTTACACATAAACGACGCAGAAGTTGCAAACGCATACCATGATGAAATGTTGAGAAAGAAGATGAATACTAGACTGACGCGTCGCGTTAACGCCTGAAACTCCGAAAGTGCGCCTCCTCTGCTTCAAGACCACAAACGCCAGTTCTGGAGCCTGACTAATGAGCCAATATCTATGCCATTTTGTGTTACACCCCATTCCTTCTTTGTCTATCAGAGGGATCTCTTCAACTCAATCCACTACGTGGATCTTTCAACACTATCTGATCATTCCCAATACTTCTAAGGCAGGGTTCTCACATAGATATCTGGACATGAAATTCCTGGACACCAAAAAACTTTTTGAGAACCTATAAGAACCCCTTCTCCTTCCCTTTACACGAATGGGACTTCGGGAGCAAAACCTTGAAGAGCCATTCCATTTGGGTTACACTCCTCCCTTGATTTCCAACACACCCCTGTAACAAGATATAGATCTTTCAACTAGTAATAGGCCTCAGAACCCCTGCGGTCGTGATCATACAATCGGATATATTCAAGAAATTCCTAGGAGTCAAACCAAAAACTCTCTGATCTGGTCTTGAAGAAATTGGGCATCTTTCTCGCATGCACCTCCTCCAGCGACGTGTCCCCAAACAGTATCAATAACCACCAACTTGGCATTGGGCAGATGGGAGACTTCTATTTCACTGTCCTCAGGCTGTTTTACACAAACCAGATCAGAGCAATGTCTGGACTATGATACAACTTCACTCACGGGGAAGTAGAGGTCCGTTTTTGACGGCATAATGAGACCCTTGACTTTAATGCTTTTCAAGGCTTTCTCGTAGTCACCTCCATCCCTCACCAACGAGATATCTCCCGTAGACCAGGTATTGAATAAGGTGAGCATGTCGTTTGCATCCCACGTGAGGAAGCCAGCTTCCCAGCGACCTCTGAGGAATGATTCGAGGTCCGCATACTTCCCGTCGAACAGGTATTCGTGTTGACGATACCACTATTTTGAAAAAATATATTAATCTGCTGACATGCGCTAATGGATAGCCTCTGCCCACTGTTTGTCCATATGCCCATGCACCTTCACATTTGGGTGAGCCAGTACCATAAAGATGCAAAAGAAATAGAAGCTTACTGTATACCCGACCGAACGCCCGAATACCCTGTTGTGGAGGAGTTTTATAATGACCAAACTCGAAGTCCCTGGAAGCGACGAGGGCCGCCTTTGGTCCTTCAAGGAAGCTACTAAGATGATGAGTCCACCCCCGGAGACAAAGTTCACAATTTCTCACCATTTATTGTGGGGGCTAGTGCGAGCGGAACCGCAGATGCAAATGAATCTAAATTAAAAGGTAAATTGTACTTATTTGAAAATAGAAACGATTAGTCTTCTAGACCCTGATTTACCTTTCTACAACATCCGGATACATAATCGCCCAATGGTACGACTAATATACTGAATGAGGTTTGTTGTGAATTGTCTAGAGGGTTCAACTCGCCTGCTGGCCGCCCATTGAGTGTCCCAGGACACAGTAAACCTTCTTGATGCCCAGTTTCTTGGTGAGCACGGTATGTTGCGCACGGCTAGTTATCACTCATATAACACAGACTACGCCGTCGGGTAGGAAACTGACTTACATATTGTCCATGTACGACACATTCGGAAAGTAAGGTCCATTGTGAGGCGCAGGCTAACAAACACATGTCAGTCCTATCGGTTGTAGGGTATGATAAGAGAAAGGCACAGTGTTGGAGGGTGAGGAAGACTGTGCAACGAATGGCAGTCAGTCAGAAAAATGCTGCGACGCTCTTCTCAGGGGCATGCACACCTCTCCATTCGAAAACAAAGCAAACGTCACGATAAAGTATTTCCTGGGATCAAGAACCTTATCATCTCCGACGAGGTAGTATTGGCTGTCTAGTCTAGCACCATAGCACGTTGGAAAGCTAACAGTGGTTACGGTCGAAGATCATGTACATATTTGCATGTTTTCGTAAGATAACGACAACTTACACAATGCATGGATTTGAGGGGTCTCCGTGTGTTCGATATGCGGTTATTGCATCGGGGAGGGTTCCACCGGACACATGGAAAGGACCGTGGTGATAATACTGCGTCTCTGGTATTGGCGTCATGAACTTATTGACCTAGACAGCGAATGTGAGAAGTTGGCTTCGCTACGGGGACGACCTAAGCTAAAAGGTAAGCTATGATTTCAGTGCTGTCAGACACGGGGTGAAAGCCAGGTCTAGGTAGAGATCAAACGTGGATTCCTAGAGATCTAGAGGTATGAGAGTGTCCATGCGGGACGTGAGTTCGGTTCCTATTAATGGGCCTAGCAGATTCTTATTATTCTCTCACCCTACGGAACCTTCTGCAAATGTGGGAGTAAAATATTTCCTATCTTATCTATATGATTGACGAGTCAGATATCGCATCCATACCGGTAATGCGATAATATACGTGTGTCCGGCCTACATTGTTGATAGCTGGACACGGAGAATCATTGTTATACAATGAACTATTAATAAGCCAACATAATGAATGAAATTCGAAGACCAATGGATTTCGAAGATCATTTCTGCAAGAACTCCAGAATATGCTTTTGCATAAATTTGACATCTTCCTCGCATTCACCTCCTCCCGTCATATGTCCCCACACAGTATCAATCACTACCAACTTGGCGTTGGTAAGATGAGCTACTTCAATCTCGCTGTCTTCCGGCTTTGCGCAACGCGGAGTGACATTAGCAAATGCATCGGGGTCAACACCACTACTACTCACCGGGAAGTAAAGGTCTGTCTTTGCAGGCATGATGAGACCCTTGGCTTTGATGCTTTTCAATGCCTTCTCAAAGTCTCCTCCATCCCTGACCAAGGAAATGTCTCCGTTTGTCCAAGTATTCAACAGCGTAAGCATATCGTTTGCATCCCAATCCATATACGAGCTCTCCCACGCCCCTTTCATCCATGACTCTAGATCTGCGTACTTGCCATTGTAAAGGTACTCATGTTGACGAAACCACTGCAAAAGATAAGCAGTTGAACATCATGCACCACGTGTTTATAAGCAGGAAGGCGTACCGTTTGACCGTAGGCCCAAGCACCTGGGAGGAAGCCGATGTGTTAGTGAACAAAAAATTTTTTTACCACGACTCACTGTAAACCCGAGCAAAGGCCCTAATTCCCTGAAGGGGGGGTGATTTATAATGACCAAATTCGAAATCTCTGGAAGCCACAAGGGCTGCTTTGGGACCTTCAATGAAACTGCGATGGTTCAAGAAATTGTATATAAAAACAGTGAGACTGATTGCCGACCATTTGTTGTGGGGACTGGTACGAGCCGAACCACAGATGCAGATGAATCTATTAAGAAATCAAGATGTATTCAGGGTATCAACCCTGACATGTATGAAGTACCTTTCCACTAGATCTGGGTACATGATGGCCCAGTGATATGCCTACGTTCAGGTTGATATCAGTGTATGTAGGAGGGATGGAGCAGAGCATGTAGAACCTGTTGGCCACCCATGGAGAAACCGATGACACAGAATATCTTTTGAACACCGAGCTTCTTGGTGAGCACAGCATGCTGTGCACGGCTGCCAGTGGTGTTTCTCAACCTGTTCTGGTTTTACGGTAGGGTATGTATCTTACATGTTGTCCTGATAGGTGACTTTGGGAAAGTATGGCCCGTTGTGAGGTACAGGCTATGGTGGCAGCGGTCAATAGTGTTTGAGGCGTCCCCGTATACACGACACGCACCGCATTCGAGGGTGAGGATGACTGGATACAAATCAGAAATCAGGCAGAGGAAAAGGGAAATGAAGTGAAAGGTACCTCTCCATTCGAGAACAAGGCGAATGTGACTATGAAATACTTGGTCGGATCCAAAGCTTTGCCCTGGCCCACGAGATAGTATTGGTCGTCCAGGCGAGCACCATAACAGGTAGGGAAGCTGAAAGACGTTAAATTAATAAAAATGGCTTGGTTCGGGTTGAAGACATTCTAACACTATGCATGGCTTTGAGGGATCCCCATGAGTTCGATAGGCAGTGATTGCATTCGGAATGGACCCTCCAGCGAAATGGGTTGATCCATGGTGATAATACTGGGTTTCTGGTACCATGGTCTAACTAGTATATACAGAGGTTGGTCAAGCACGAGTAGAAACGTGTCGCGCCTGAGAATATGTTGACAGGGATTTGCGGCAGATCATGGGGTCTTATCATTACACCCGATTAGCTTCTGTCGAGGATGGGAGTTTACATATTCAAGCGATATGACTGGTGGTCAAATATAAGTTTCCACGTTACAGCAACCACGAGCAGCTGACAGTTGTTCAATTTACATTAACTAAATCCAGCTCGGATCGATCAGACTGCCGCACTGATCCGGTGTTGCCGTTTAGGTATTTGGACCCAATTCTCTCTGTCTCAACACTGAACATGTTTACATCATTTGCCGAAGGACCAAGTTTACTTTCTGCTCGCTTAATGCGGTAAGCCGCGGCCAATAGAGTAGTGCTTATCTTGCTTACTTGATTGCAAAAATTAGGTACACCATTCAGGCCTGTTCCTATTGTTTGCACACCTACGTTCATTAAGAGACTTGGTGAGGGATTTGTTAGGTATGTACACCAATCTAGAACTAAATCTGCTAAGGCTTGTTCTATTTTCCACGGAAACAGTCCCTGTCTCTGGTCAATTCCGGCGTCTTTGGCATTGTGCCTAGTTTGCACGCTAGACCGCACTTGCTCCTCTTAGGAGTAGACTACACCACCAATGGCAACGCTCGACCATTCTTCACACAAAGAAGACGAGATGGACGTCGAGACACGCGTTGTTGACGACGATACCTCGAGAAACCGCTATACATTGGATAAGTGGAGATTTCCTGGTGTCGTCGGGCTTGTGCTCCTCAACATCGTTTGCGGACTCACTTGGCCTTGGTTTGGTGCAATCTCTGCCCAAAGTATTCCTCTAGTTTCCTCTTATATGTTTTAGTACTCAAATATCTACAGCTGCTATCGATTTCCAGATTACAGTCACACAGGTCAATTGGTTGGGTAATGTGATCAACTTAGTATACTTGCCATGCTCCCTTGCGACGCCGTTCCTGTGCAGGCGTTATGGCTTACGGACCTCCTGTCTCATGGCCACCCTTCTACTCGTCGTCTCCGGTTGGGTGCGGTATGCAGGCACGGCAAAGCACCTCGGTCCCCGAGGTGCTTACACATTGTTGTTTCTTGGCCAGGTTTGTCACGAGTTCCACTCCAATAACGCGTCTGATTACTGTTTACTTTTAGGTGTTATCCGGGATATCTCAGCCTGTTTTCCAAGTGCTGGGTCCTAGGTTTTCCGAGGCATGGTTTGATTTCAATGGGCGTACTACTGCCACGATGGTCATTTCTGTCGGTCAGTGTCTCAAGTGCGCCGTAAAATTTAGCCTGACGTGTTCACAGCGAATCCGATTGGTTCGGCGTTAGGACAACTCATCCCTCCCATGGTTTCGAGTACTCGGTTTTCCGTAAGATTTCCCGTCCTCCACCCTGCGCGACTAAGACATAACCCTAGCTCCTTGTTCTGGCAATCACCTCAACGGCAGTCTTCCCGGCAACATTCTTAATATATTCCCAACCTACACACCCTCCAAGTGTGTCCTTGACTGCAACACTGTTTAGTTTTGCTGACATTAGCAAATAGCGTTCACTGGATCTCAGACGCCTCCCCCTCCGCTTTCGACCATTCGGTCATTAATCGGTCGACCAAGAGGATACGACAAACTCTTTTCGTGGCGGACGAGGGTAGACTTTGCCCTCATTACATTTGCATTCAGTATTTTTACCGCAGCGTGGGTTCAACCGCCATGTCACCGGATAATTCTGACGCAGTTTGCGATATAGCACAACCGCCATGTCCCTTCTGACCGCTCAGCTCTTTGGACCATATGGGTATTCACCAACACAATCTGGTCTATTTGTATGTGTTCCTCATTTGTCCATTAATCTATTGATCATGGATCATTATATGTAAGGGAGCGGCGCTTATTATGGTGACCGTCTTTTCGTGTGTTGAGGGCCCTCATCTGCTAATCCAAGTGATAGACAGGTTTACTTTCTGCCATTGTCTCTGCCCCCCTCTTTGACCGTGTATTCACTCGTCATACAACATTTGCCCTGAAATATGTGGGACTATTTCTCGCGCTATCTTGGTGAGTTTGTAAGGGTATTGGCAATGTTGATGCAATTTTTTTTCCTAAATTATTTCTGCAGGCTGAGTATGATATGGGCAGGCAAGTATTTCTCTGAAAGTAGACCATCTCGATGCTTTCTAACATCTCAACGGGATGACGCACAGTCCGAAGCCACAATGCTGGCGGTATCTTCGCCGTTATGGCTGCCATCGGGATCATTTCTCTCATGTTACTGCCTTTGAGTTTGGAGGTAGCGTGTGAACTCGTCATGGATGCAGAAACGAGTTCCGCGATTTTGTGGGCTGGGTAAGGTCAAAACGTTGATCTTTCTTTTCGCAGCTGATTGTTCCTCGCCAGGTCTAATCTCTCAACCGTAGTCTTTGTGGAAGGTGTGTCGACCTTCATGATAATAGAAAAAAACTCATTGAGATTTTCCTACTAGTTGAGGATGCTTTAACAGCTGGTGCGGGTGCCTCCCCACCTTTCAACATGCACAAGTCGTCTATCTTTGTGGCCATTTTGACGTGCACCGCATCGTTCTTGGTTGTTTCTTTTTATAGGGGACTTACGGACTCACGTCGCTCATTGGATGCTGCGAGGGAGGGAAGAGCGAAAAATGAGAATATTCTCGTTCCCGCAGGTGTTAGCTTAGACGCCGTTGCGGAAGCAATAATATAATTTCACGTGCTTGTTTGCAACGCGTCGACAGGGATGAGTAGACGCAAACCTAGTATCGCGCAAGGCCGCCCCTCCTTTGCGTCCCGGACTGCATTCGAGCTGCTTGCGCCGTCATCTGATGAAGAAAATGAAGCTGACGACGAAGAACCCCAAGAGGAGGAGGTTCTGGTTAGTCCAGTAATACATGCCAATGGGTCTCGATCACCAACCGGAGGGGGAGCATCCATGTTTCAACCCACCCTTCCTCCGCTGCCCACGCCATCCGAAGTGCCAATTGTACGCAAGCGGAAAGCTTCTCAAGACTTGACGTCGAATCCTCTGCCTAAGGAATCAAAAGTCGAGGTTGTAGACGTAGATGACAGCGAACAGGGAAAGGATGTCGAAGACACACCCCTCCCCCCACCGTTTCAGCAAGCTACTGAAGAAGAAAAAGCCAAAAAATTGAGGAACGCAGGAACTCGCACATTATGGACTTTAATCATGATATCAGGGTTCCTCAGTAGGTTTCAGTAGTGCTGTTTGCCTCACTAACGCCATTGTATTTCTTTGCAGCCTTACTTGCCATGGGACACGCGTACATGATCCTTCTTGTATTAATCTGCCAGTCGGTAGTCTACCGCGAGGTGACGTCGTTGTTTACCCTTCGAGGGGAAAGTGAGAGTGAAGATCCGTGGCGAAAGACCTTGAATTGGTATTTTTTTGCCGTCACCAACTACTTTTTATACGGGGAGAGCATTATATATTACTTCAAGGTTCGTGGTTGCCTTTATCCATCAAATGTGCGATGCAGATGATTTTGCATAGCATGTCATGTTTGCGGATGTCCTGTTTCTCCCATTTGCCACAAATCATCGACTAATCAGCTTCATGCTATACACCTTTGGTGGGTAGATATATTATACAATTAGGTCTAGTTTACTGATTAATCTGTAGGATTTGTGGGTTTCGTGGCATCACTTCAAAAGCAGTATCTCAAACAACAATTTGGCATGTTTTGTTGGGTCCATATGAGTTTGCTCGTCATTGTGGTTTCCAGGTCAGCTTCTCATTTTTGATAACACATATTCTCTAACTGGGATTCTTTAGTCACTTCATCGTGAACAATATTTTAGAGGTAAACATTTCCTCTCGCGGATACTCTCTCTTCTGAGACTTGTCGATTACAGGGGCTAATCTGGTTCTGGGTGCCAGCTTCACTTGTGATTTGCAACGACGTGTTTGCATATATATGGGGTAAGATGGAATCCGTATTTGATTTTTAAGTATTGAAACAGCGTTTCAAGGAATCACTGTCGGTCGCACACCACTTATCAAGCTCTCTCCAAAGAAGACCGTTGAGGGATTTGTAGGGGCGTTTTTCAGTACCCTCCTTTTCAGCCTTGTGGTATGCACGAGATCCTTGGTCCAGATTGCTTGCAATTAAATCATTGACAGTGGGGAACCTTGTTCATGAGGTATGATTACATGATTTGTCCCGTCAAGGATCTTGGTGTTTCGGTTCTTTCCTCTGTTTCATGTAAACCGAATCCCGTGTTTATGTGGAAGGAATGGGAGATCTGGGCCCCTTTGAGGTTTGCGCTGTCTTCGCTCGTGAGGATCTTCATCCAACTTGATAATATGTCACGCTTACCGCCAAGCCTATATAGCTGCGTCGTTCGGTGACTAAGATACCGTATGCCACATATCAATTCCATTTGTTGGTCATGGCGACATTTGCTTCCCTCGTTGCACCTTTTGGTGGTTTTTTCGCCTCAGGATTCAAACGCGCATTTGACATCAAGGATTTCGGAGACAGCATACCAGGTCATGGTGGTATGACAGACCGGATGGATTGCCAGTGTGTCCCACTAACTCCTTTCGACTGCAGTGCTTGCTAATATCTTTCTGATTAGATTTCTCATGGGCATGTTTAGCTATGTCTACTATAGTAGCCTGATCCGCGAGCACCATGTCACGGTCGGATCAGTGTTACAATCAATAGTCTCGGGGCTTACCCTTGACGAGCAGGTCGAGCTGTTTAGGGATCTGAAGCGATATTTGGACGGGCGAGGGATTTCAATTTGAATGAACGACCCGATGTCTGGGAATTAAAATTGTAGCATAAACCGAGTTTCGAGGCGGAAAGATATCCAAATTCTGCATAGGAAATACAACACTTTCATTACCAGTGTGCAGGCCTTGCTTAGTTTTTCGCTTAGAATTTTAGTTGCATAATGAACATGCAATGTAGCCATGGATCATAGCAATATTATCAACCGCAAAGACAGCCTGCGGTGACTATGAACGAGGCTTTTCCTAAGGATTCATTATCAGTGCATGTCATACGAATGGTGCGAATCGCTATTGCTACCTTTTTCTCCTTCCACAGAGCAAGCAGACCAACTCCCGATACTTTCACTACCTTGAACCGTACACCAGGAATATCACCCTTTGCCTTTCCACGACGACCGAAACCGGAAATAAGGACTTCGTCATTCTCATCCACAAAGTTCAAGCAACCATCATTCTACCAGCCCCCACAAGACAATATCATTGGTATTTTAGAAATTGAAAGAGAAAGGATGACACATAAAAAAAAAACACGCACGGGAACGAAAGCCGTGACCTTTTTCCCGTTCTTGATCAGCTGCACCCTGACACACTTTCGGATGGCAGAGTTGGGCTGCTTGGCCTCCACGCCGACTTTCTCAAGGACGATCCCCTTGGCGTGCGAGGACCCCCCCGTTGGCGAGGTCTTGTAAAAGTTTCCGAGAGCCCGCTTCTTGTAGCTCTTGTCGGCCTGGTGTGGAAAGGTAGCATGTTTAGCTCTGCTTTGTTTATGCTAAATATCATTGCGTCGAGACTGACCCAGCGATTTTCCCGTCGTGAGTTACGGAGCTTGCGAGCTGCTTGAAGTCCGCGAGGTTTGTTAGAGCCCATAATGAAGGATGCTTGCTGGTTGGGATCACTAAATTGCTGGGATGTTTATCGGACTTTGAAAAGTGCACTTACAGTTGCCCAATATGTTGGCGCTACGCGCTACATTTGAGCGCTTATGACGTTTCACACTGACAGTATACTTTGTTTTAATGATAAATTTTAGATTCGTATGTATTTTTTTGTTGATTTGGTTGGATGCTCGCTGATAATTTCTTAGCCTACCTTTTAAAATATATAATAATGATAGTAATAATGATAGTACATTTACAGAGGTGTACCCGCACCAGTCGCGGACCCGCCAATTTGGTCGACTAATTGTCTGGACAGTGGCAATAGTTTAGAATGCTTCTAATGTTAAATGAAAGTAGTAGTTTAGATCATAAAGATAAGACTTGAACCAGCCGACCATGCAAAATTGACAAAATAAGACAATACTTGGCTGTACCCCCGCTGAAAATCATGGAAAATTCACTTATCAATAGTTTTAATGTACTAAGTTTGCACATGTTAAAAATATTTATGTATCCAACTGGAACTGCATAAAAAACTCCAAAGTCCTATCCTGCATCCATGGCCAGAAGCTAACCACTGAAGAGAGCACAAGCTACCTGTAACATCTCTGGCCACATAAATCAATCCAGACTCACATCTATATTCTCTCTGAAGTCAATCCCTCAGCCCATTATATCTTGATTGCAAGCCTCAAGCCTGATGAATCTAACTTGCAGGAGGATGTCAAGGATCTTAAAATGTTGATTCACTGTGATTCTCAGAAGATAAACTTTGAAAATGAAGAGGAGAGGCTTTCCCAGATGGTGGGGAGGTACCAGAGGGTGAAGAGTTAGAGTAGTGAGAGGGGTTTAGCAAAGAAGATCTTGCTGGATGGTTCACAGGTTTGAGGCTGATGGCCCATCTGATTTGGATTGGTTGCCTGAGAAGCTGAGGAACAAAAGAAAATAACAAATAAAAGAAAGGATGACCTCCTTCACTTCCCTTACTAAACTCTGGCTGAACTTCACAACAATGTGCTTGAGATTGACAGTAGATACTGAGAATGTAAGGAGTATGAAAACCTTACCAATCTTTACCAAGGTTCTAATACATCCTCAAACTGGTCCAACTTCACTTATCAGCCACCTAGCAACAATCAGTTGTCCTCCAGTGGTTCTAATTATTGAAGGAATATAAGTATAGCCCTATCCATTCTTTGTCACCTTTCCTTTTTTGGACTTTTAGTTCAAACACCGCTCATTACTTATCAAGCTTTTAGTGCTTTGACATGTCTCATCTTTGTGCTAGAAGCTGAGATGTGAGTAACCTCTTCTACTCTTAGATTGTTAAGATCTCACCTTGCAAGATCCCTGCTTGCTTAGTCATCATGATTAAGTAATCCTTTTACCTATTCAGGTAATCCCACTCAGCCCTTTCCCCAGAGTCTAGACCTTATTTCCATCATTTCCTTTTATTCAGTTGATTTCTCCACTTACAATACTCTTTCCCTATTTAGTAATTTCTGTTACACCTTGCAACAATCTTTGCATCACACCTTGCTTAAACATTATTCTTACTCATCCATGTTTCACTTTGCCTTTGTTTTAATTCCTGTTCTGGAAACCCCCTTGTTCTTTTGATTTAAAATCATCCTGATTATTTGAAATA
>QFEC01002768.1:0-15091 GCA_003316585.1 Gomphus bonarii | reverse complement strand
AAGAAAATAGATCGTCGGTCTTAC
Source organism: Gomphus bonarii (assembly GCA_003316585.1). NCBI lineage: Eukaryota > Fungi > Basidiomycota > Agaricomycetes > Gomphales > Gomphaceae > Gomphus > Gomphus bonarii. Next base: position 15,067 of record QFEC01002768.1, on the reverse strand, counting down.
CTTCCACCCTTATCTGTGTATCAAATCTCAACACAGGCCTAGTGGAGAGGAAAGATATATTGAGGAAGGAGGACAAGGACCATTGATCTATATATAAGAGAGCTTACTAGCAAGGGATCCTTAGGTTTTCTCTTAGGTTTTCCCCCTTTCTAGGTGAGAACCTTCCTCCTACTGTATATATTGTAGCAGCCAGAGACTTAGGATTTCTTCCAGGGGACAATCTGTTTTGAGCACCAAGCTAACCCTGAACCAACCCATCTAAACATGTAACAATAGATCCAAGGACTCCTGGGGGTCTGAGGACAGATACTGAAGCTTGAAATTCAATACTGAAGTGAGACTGACTCAACCAAGACAAATATGCTCAGCTTGGGATAAGGCAGCTTGTTCCCAGACAGATATACCCTTGACTGATGTTAGGATCTCATCTTTCAAGATCCCCACTTACTTAGTCATCATGATTGAGTAATCCTTTCACCTATTCAAGTAACCCTGCTCAGTCCCTTTGTTTACTCAGCCTAGAATCTAGACCTTGCTCTGTTTATTTGCTTGTATTCTCTGCTTGTGATATACTTTCCTATTCAAGTAATTTCCATTGCCTTGCACAACAATTTTTCATCTTTTGGGGCCGCATCCTATATAAGATGGTATATACATCCCTCTGCTAACCTTTTTCCTTCCCACCTCTGTCTCTGCTTATCCTAACCTTATCCTTACTCATCCATGTTTCACCTCACCTTTGTTTTAATTTCTGTTCTAGAAACCCCCTTGTTCTTTTGATTTAAAATTCCTCTGACTATTTGAAATCCTAATCTAGTATATAATACATATGTAAATTAGAAGTTCTGTAGTCAGAAAATTGACTAAGATTACCCTGAGTATTCTGTCAGACCTTGTCCTACTCCAAACCTCACTTATTGTCACAACCTCATGCAAGCTTTACCCAAGAACTTGGCTTAACCTGTTATTAACTGAACACCAAAACCTTGGTCAGGTACTGGGAAGTCAGCTCCAGGAATACCATATATTTTGGTTTGTATACCTTTAGGCCCAGCTATCAGGGTTTAACTTATTTCTTCTTATTTATACTCCCATACATTGTATCTTCTGATTATATAATAAGCACCAGAGTAGGGTATAGGGTTGTGACTGGTGTGATGGTTACCCCTCAGCTTGATCTCTGAGGATTACTGCTACACCAGGTGAATTAGTCTCAATCAGCTTATAATAATTGGAGTATCTTATAACTGTGGCCTTGTCAAAGTGTCACCCTTACAGAATATCAAGCTCCCCAAAGACAACTCCACATATCTCTTTTATCAATTTCCACCTTCACATCATGTCAGGCAAGCTTCTAGAGGCATATTGGAATTCCCTGGGTGAAAATGGTACCTTTCTCAGAAACCTGCCTGTCACCCAGGCAGACCAATTTCAACTTTTACAGCACCAGAATGAGGTACTGACTAACTAAGTACCATCCAAAACAACCTAGCTAACACTACTTCAGCTGCTGCAATTGCTGCAACACAACACTTACTTGTTCATACCCCTTTATCCACTCACCCCTCTCATCACTCCATCAAGGTAGCTGATTCAGAGAAATTCAGTGGAGATAAGCCAGAGACAGAAGGATTCATTCATGCTATGAAACTCTCCATCACCCTTCAGCCAGCATCTTTCTCAGATGAACAAACAAAAATGCTGTACACTCTTACACTTATATCAGGAGGCTTTGCAGCCATCTGAGCACACAATAAGACACAAGCTATCATTGATATGTTTTCCTCAATCACTACCTTTGATGAGTTTTATAGGCAGGTTTAAAAAGCCTTAGGGGACCCTGATCATGCCAGAACAGCCTATACCAAACTGTATGACCTCAAGATGATGTCCAGCATGTTGGATACTGTGAAATTCAAGATATTTGCAGGAATAATAGGCTTCAATGATGAGGCACTAGAGGATGCCTATGTACAGGGACTTCTAGCAATGATTTTAGACAAGATCGACACACAACCATCCCTCCCATCTAACCTCAAGGCATGAAAGAACGCTGCATGCCAGATTAACTGCAACTATCACTGTCTCCTAGAGGTCAAGAAGGCACAAGTATCTCATAACTCTCATTGCACCATTCCAGCCCATGCTACTGCCACTCCTGTCACCCCTACATCAAGCACCACTACATCCATGGAGATAGATTCCAATCAATGATGTATTAAGACTCAGACATGCTATAACTGTGGCAAGTAAGGTCATATTTCCCCAGTAAGCCTGGAACCCTGCAAGGAACATGTCCACACTAACCTTACAGGAACAGCACATACAGACATGATCTCTGAATCAGTAGCTGCTGCTCTGGATGCTCATGAAGTAGCACAGAAGGCAAAGGTCCAGACTTCTGAAGAAGGGGAGAAACAGGGTTTTTAGGCAAGTCAGTGGTAAAGGACATGCCCTGCTCAACAAATTGGATTTCATTTCTTAAAACATGTACACTAGGGAATACAAGAGACATGCTACACTCCTTGCCAACCACAAATCAGACTGAAATACAACCAGCCATGTCTGAAACTAAACCTACCACCCCAAACCCTGAAGAATAGCATCTGGATGCTCCTTAGCAATTGATGTGCTCCTGGACAGTGGCACTACTGGAATGTTCATTGACATTGAATTCATCCAGGCTGAAAGGCTCAAAACCTATCACCTTCCTCATGCAATACCTGTCTATATTGATGGCACTGCTAATGAAGTAGGCTCAATCAAGGAAGAGGTTGACCTCATCTGTGCATATGGAAACCACAGGGAATGTGCCACATTTTCTGTCATGAACTTGGGACACCTAGCCATTGTCCTAGAACATACCTGGCTCACTGAACATAATTCAGAGGTTAACTGGTACTCAGGTGAGGTAAAGATGCCTTGCTGCCCTAAATTATGTGGTGTCAAACCACTTAGCAAGGAACCTTGTTTTGAAACAGTTCCAGACATCAAAGAAAGCTCATCTCCCCAACCAACATACATGTACTACAGTTGAAGAGCCATTATATTCACCTGAAGATGGATACAGACTCTTTGTAGTCTTTGTGGAGGACAATCATGAAGAAATTGGTGCAGGCTCAACTGTTTCACAACAGCTTGCCCAAAAGTCATCTGAGCTTACACCCACCAAATCCTTTGAAGATCTTGTTCCAAAACCTTATCAGGAATTCAAGGATTTTTTCAAGAAAGAGTCCTTTGACAAACTACCTCCTCATAAACCATGGGATCATGAGATTGAGCTGATTCCAGGTGCCAAGTCCTTTAGTATGAAGGTCTATCCAATGTCTCTCAATGAGCAAAGAGAGCTAGATGCATTTCTTGAAGAAAACTTGAAGAGTCATCATATCCATCCCTCTAAATCACCTATAGCATCCCAAGTCATCTTTTCATGAAAGTGACAGGTGAACTGGAAATGAGGTGTCCCCTGACAGATATAGTTTTTGTAATAACTGTTTCCAAAATGCCCAGAATGCCAGAAATGTACATAGGACATATGTACTTTTTTTTTGTCTACAAGGGGTAGTATTATCCTTGTGCTCTGATACATTGGCTCATGCCTATTGGCCACTCTGCTAATGATGAGACTAACTTGTAGGTTATCAGACCAGAATTTACTACCAATGGACAGTAGAGCCTCATGATTTTCTATTTAGATTGTATTTCTTAGACCTCTCACCTAACTAGAGTCTACAGCTACTCCTTCCTTTCAGATGACTTTGAATTTGCTTTTGATCTTGTACCTTCTGCAGCTATATCATCAACAGCTATATAGATTGCCATATGTACAAGTTTCTTATGTAATTTCCTTTTTTTTTGGAATATGGGTAGACATAGTATATGTAGCTGGCCAATCTTGTAGTCTTAGGTTTGCTTGTCATCTTGACAACATGCAGATGAGACCTAAAAAGACCCAACAGGTAGAAGAATTTGGAGGTTTCAGAAAACTATTATCTGTTAAAGTTCGGTAAAGATCCCAACTCTGTGATTTGTTATTGATTTTTCTTTCTTTTATATGATGCTATGTGCAGACAGTATTACATAAGAACAGCACAGCAACCATAAACTGATGAAAATCATGAGAAATTCATATACAGTGATCCCTTTTGGATAGAAACATCTAGCCTAAGAATCTTAGGCAAATACTGACAAATTACTTGCAATTTTGAAAGAAAAATGTTTATAATTTTCTCAGAATTATATTGGGTTCAATTTCTCTATTCAAAAGTGACCACTATACAAGATTTTCTGACATTTTTCTCAGCCACAAATTTTCTATGCCTGTAGTGTGGGGTCGAGTACACCTTGGATTGTGCACTCACCACTAATACCCAGTATTCCTCCTGGGTTCTGTGGGTATAGAAAAATTTTCAGAAATATTATACATGTATATTGGTCACTTTTTAATAGAGAAATATAGCCTAACATAATTCAGGGGAAATGGAGGGTGGATTACTATTCTCCAGGATTTTCCTTCAAAATTGTAAGTGATTGTAAGTGATTGTAAGCAATGGGTCACTATTTGCATAAGATTATTAGGCTAGGTTTTTCTATGCAAAAGTGACCACTGTACATGGATTTCTTGGTTAATTAACTGTTTTATGCATGTTGTGTGTCTTCCTGAGTGGTTATAGGCTCATTCTGGACTTTCATAACTTCGCATTTCAACATTCTCAAAGTACAAATTTCCAGGTATTCAATACCAAGAGCTCTGGGTGATAAGACATGTATTGTCAACCATATAAACCAGATTAGCCTTGATTGACAGGTGTTCTTATGCTAGAAGTGTGTTTGCACTCCACACCAAAATATCACTGTAAGATCAGAAATTTGATGTGTAGCTTTTCAGGTGAACACAGAACAAGACGAGCGATATGAAACTCCTGAATGGTTCTTGAATGATGATGACAGGGTCTCGAGTCATCGACAAGAGGACAACAGCAGAGATCCAGTCCCCTCGATGACCCTGTGTGAGTACAGCAGGAATTTCCAGAAAATCATGACACGGATAGATAAGACTTTGTGAGATTCACAGAGACTACTTTCAAGTAAGGTTGAATATTACTTTGGGCATTCGACTTTAGAAACTCGCATACTAAATAGCTGTTTACAGACCTTGTGCCTTTGACATAATAAACATTTTACTTCAAGGCTCCTAGAAAAAATGTTACCCGAAGCCACAGAGGAAGAATCAGCTTGACACATGGTATAATTTAGGAGGCCTTCTGCTTACTCGGGAGTCCTGCCGAGTAATTTCCTTTGGTATCACGCAACCTACAGAGAATGTGGAAACGCAGGGATCATATTTCTTATATTGTTCCCTGTGATTCGTGGTAAAGAATGTTCAGAAGAAATAATGGCGATTTCTGGTATGTCGACAGTAGAGAGGTGCTTATCATTCGAAGATTACAACAAGAATGCGTCAGAGAGTAAGGAAATCATTCGATATAAAAGCATCACGTCATTACGGTAAGTTGTGTAGGTTTGAAACTTTAGATGAAATGCTTTAGTCTGAGCAGCATAGGCAATGCATTCCAATGAAAATATGCACATCTGGGAATTTAGAGTTGAACTTGCAGGGTTCGAGACGTTTGCTGATGAGTATATGCAAAGATTAGGCAACTGAGGAAGACTAATGGTGACCGAATATGGTACTGGTCTCGTTCAATGTGCCGTGTGTTAACGGCTATGTGAAATTGTGTGTACGCCTTTCCTTTAATAATTAGTGTGGAAGGAAATGAAGAGACGTTGGGTGTTACTTCAAGTTGACTTATTGCAGTTGCATAGTTCTACGTTCAAAATTTGGCCATTCATCCCTTTCACTACGGCTTGTTGTCAACACCACTCGAAGTGTAAATAGTGTTGACACGCCGAATTAGGGTGAGCGGCGAGCGCCAATTCTTTGGACAGATGCGTTTTGGCGCTTACTACAACGCCACAATCGTCCACGAGGCACGAGGAGAACGCATCTGGGAGTGACATACGAGTAGGGTTCGGTGATACAATATTGCCAGGTTATGCAGATTTATAGGGCAGAAGACGGAGAAGTGTTTCAGGTGAGTTTCCCTTTCCACCGACTCCTAATAGTGATAAACCCTCGCAGGTAAACAAAACTCTCCAAGACATAGAGAAGTAAGTAAATATATAAGACACTTGTGCGATGGTCTTAATAGAGACTAAGATCTGGAAGTCTCGAACGCTTTCTATATGAAGTGACGGGAGTCGAGGAGGCCGCCATTCTTGCGTATCTCTCAGATGGACGCAGACTCAGGGATGAGAATATAAGAGAGCTGGCAGGCGCTGTAGATCAGGTATTGTGTTAAATATATGGCCGTTCATCTGATCTAATATCAAGTCCAGTCTATCTTCGTCTTCAACAAACACTACCTTGATTATGAGATGGACGATGTCTTGCATAAGCTGCAAGTTGAACCTGCATTACAGCCAGAAGTTGACTGTGCGTCGTACATATATCTCAGGATAAACATTATGACTGAGGCAGCGGGTATTGGTAGGCAATGACTTAGGGAGCATCGATCCCCTCGCAAACGCGGCGGTTCTACATTATGACTCTATTCTTCGTGTTTTTAACTCCCTCCGCGTGCAGCATGAGGCATTGCGCATAGCTTCAACGAGTCTCGACCTCCATGTGCTCTCCATCTCCGATGTATTTCAAAGTTTTTCGGGGAACGGCCGACGTGAACTGGAGAAGCAGGCTCATCTTCTACAGGGCCTCGATCTTGACTTGGAAGTTATAAGCAGAATCAAAATCCACCCTGAATTTCTGTCTCCATCGGCCCGGAAAGCAGTGGAGACGGGTGAGAAAGCTAGAACTCTGGGGGATTATGTTTCAAATGTGAAGATGCGGCAGGTTGGTGATGCATGTGCTAAAACGCACAGTATGTCACCTCTTGATAGGCCATTTGTGATCAATCCCTGAAGGTCAAACTTAGATGAGCTCATGGGACGTTTCAATGTTGCCGAGGAGTCTATGGCTCGTCTCTCATCTGGCGCTGACGCGATCCGGACTTCCATCGTGAATTCGGGGTAAGTAAATTATCTACAGAGGTTCCCGTACTAGTTTCAAAATCGTGAATAGCTTGGTGGAGGAAGCAGAACTATGCACGACCCGTTCACAGGAAGCATTGGAGCGAATAACTGATATAAGAGCCCAATTACAAGGTACCAAATGTTTTAGTCGTCTGTGTGACGTTCGATGATGGAATCTCCCGGCACAGAACCACGGAAAGATGAAGCTGAACTACTTGCCGGTAAGACAGACATCTTCGTCCTTGATTGTAACCCCGACATACCCTCGCAGAACTCGGAAAGCTCGACATGATTCTTCGTGACGAAGTTCAACTGACTGTAGACCTCAAAGTGTGCACGCTGATTTTGGTGCAGTGAGCTTTTTTGACTTGTTTATTTTATAGAACAAGTCCACTGCGTTGTGCATACGGGCGTTGAGGCATATATCACACCTTAACAATGACCTTGTGTTGTTGCCTCAAATATTGAGCTCTCTCCAATCGGATTTTCGTGCGAAAACGAATTTTGCACACATTCAACGTCTGCACAATATGTTATACGCATATGGAGCGACACTAGTGGAAATCGTCCGGCGTAAAGAGTTTTGTGCGTTTCTTGCGTCACCTGCAGTGTTATAATTATTTATTCACACTAATTATCAAGCCCGATTTTTCTCCCAGAGGGCACAAACCATCGCGGAGATAATGGCAAAGTTGTCGTACGTGGAATTTTCACGGGCAGTCTTGTAGCGTACCAATCTTTTTATAGGTCTAGTGAGCGAAAACGAAGGCAAATCTATCGTGGCGAAGTGCATGGTCAGTTGCCTTTTGACGCCAAAGGCATGGATGATGCTGTGCCTGCAATGGAGTTCACGTCGACGGGAATCAACAATTCTGCTTATTCCATAGAGCGGGACGATCTGATGGGTGGGTCTGCCTAGCTTTCTGTGTGTCATGGGTGCTTATTTGTCTCGTACCAAAGCCCTTTTAAATGAGGTTGACAAGATGGAACAATCGCACGGATTGAACGAGCTAATCGAAAGACTTGAACATAAGCCGTTGGGAGAAACGCGAGCGGCTTTGGAAAAGCTCATCAATAGAATGGATAATCTAGAGACGACATTTGATAAGATGGCTGAGAAGACAAGTACGTTATTCAAGTCGAGACCTCTAGTTACTCATTAATGACTCGGTTCACCAAGTCTTTTCTGCTTCACGGGTTACTTTACACCGAAGACAAGGTGTGCTACATCTTTTTTCGCGGTGATACTATACTAACATTTCTATCAGCAACAGACCATACTGATGGGGAGTTCCAAGAGCTTGTGGAGCAGCTACACGAGCTGCAGGATGCAAAAGGCGAACAGGATCGGCAATTCAGCGAAGATCGTCACCGACTTGAAGCCGAGATTGACCGTTTTCACTTGGAGTTGCGCGCCTCACAAGAACAAACATCTCAGGAAATGAAGCGGGCGGACCAGCTGGCGGATGAGCTTCGTCATGAACAGGCACAGAATGAGAACAACGCACTCGCCCGTCATGTTCTCGAAGACCGCGAGGCGCAGCTTCTGGCAAATCTAGAGAGCCAGCAGAACGCGCTATCGGAGGCTGAGATACATTTCGTCGAGCAGGCGAAGGTTTCTGAGGACTTGCGTCAAGACCTTGCAAGGGTGACGGCTGACTATCATGAGGCCAAACGCCTCGAGATGGAAGCTTCAGGACAGTTGATGGGCCTTATTTCAGAGAAGGAACTCCTGACACGAAGCCTTGAGGACGCACGTATACGAGAGAGGGACCTAGAGAGTCAACTCTCAGCGGTACGCGGGGAACTCACCCAAGGGAAGCATGAATTAAGCCAGGTCCTTGAGGAGCAAGATCAGCGTCTTCGTGCCCAGGCATCGGAAGCTGACCGAGTCCTTCGGGATGTGATCGCGGAGGCTGATGGTGATCGCGCAGTGCTTGAACACCAGTTATTTGAGATGAGAGCCATCATGCAGAACACGGAGCGTCAGCTCAAGGAGTCGAAAGCCGAACTCGACGTTTTGAACGCAGACGTTGCGGGGTTGCGCGAGGAGCTTCAGCGTACAGAGCATGAGCTACGTAACGCACGGGATCTCGAGGGTACGCTCACCAAGGATCTAAAGGCTAGGGAAGATGCAGTCTGCAGATACAAGACACGTCTGGATGCCTCTGAACGACTGGCAAAGGATCTGGTGCAGATTGCCACTGCCTTCCGAGACTCTCATTGCAAGGCTGTCGCTGCGGCACAAGCATCTCCGTCGACATCGAAGTCTCTAGCCAATCTTGCTGAGTCGACGACTTTACTCAAAGCATACGTCGAACCACCGCTAATTAACCCAGATGACCCCACAGAAGCCCTTGGTATTCTATCAGAGTACGACTTGGCGACATTGGCGGCATTCAACGATGTAATTGCAAAGATGGGATCTACGATACGCAAGTGGCAGAAACAGTGCAAAGAATACCGCGATCGGGCCAAAGGCAAGATTTCATTTCGAAACTTTGCAAAAGGAGATTTGGCCTTGTTTTTACCCACGCGAAATTCTATTTCGAAGCCATGGGCGGCATTCAATGGTGAGCGAGTGAATCTTCCTCACGACCTTGTACCTGACCTCGTGCCCAGTGTCGTTCCCACATTACTTTTTGCAAGCCACGGGTACGCTCGCCGAGCAATTAAAGACTCGAGAGTGGATCGTGGCACGGATTACATCTATCACAGAGCAAGTAGTTTCTGTTCGGGTGAGCGTGGAAACCGATATCCTTCACAATGCAATAACCATCGTCTAGGATCAGAACAGCAACCCTTATGGACTGGGTGACGGAACCAAGTTCTTCATGCTTCAGGTTGAAGGCTGGACTCAGTCTAGCCCGCGACGAAAAACGTCTCCACCGAAGCCCTCGGCTGAGGAGGAACCTTCTGATCCCCCTATACTAGACTCTCAAGACGTGCCCACAGAGGGATTAACATCCCCTCTTGCTTCGCTTCCCAAGCCAGAGGAACCGGCTCCCACGTCGCGGCATTTGGGCCCTCGGCAGCGCACTCATTCTATCCCTGGTCCACATCCCTCATCCCTGTCTCGGTTGTTCGCGCAGGGGACACCACCAATTGAGGAAGTAAGGGAAACGACATCGCCATCACCTCCACCTCGATCATCCCACAGCCGACCTTCCTCACCACTCGCTCGGCCTCTATCGCCGTCCATTCGACCTACATCGCCGCTCGCGCGTCCTTCATCGCCACTTGCTCGACCATCTTCGCCGCTCACGTTAAATATCTCTTCGTCGGTTACTGGACGATCCCATAAACGCCATTCCTCACCTCTCGTGAGTCCCCCTCATTCCCGTCCATCCTCCCCACTGGCTAGTCCTCCTGTCCCATACGCTCGCCCCTCATCCCCTCTCGCGGGACGTTCTTATTCCCAGCCCTCGTTATCACTGACGAACCCGACACACGCACGAGCCTCCCCTCCTCTCGCTTCCCCGTACGCGCCTCCCCCGTCCCCACTGGCAGGCCCTTCACGTCCTCAGCCACCATCACCGCTTGCCGCCAATCAGTCACCAGGCCACCCTTCCCCGAAGTCTGCAACTTCAGCTCTCCACTCCGCATCGCGAAGATCTTCATCATCTTCCCGTCCATCGACATCCAGCCTATTTTCCAATCGCCACCCCTTCACCCTCTCGTCCACCGCACCAAAGGCGGCACCGACGACGGCGCTCACAGACTCCAGTGCCTCCATTCCAGCGTCTGGGGTCTCGAATCGCAGTCGCGAGGAACTGACAATCCGGCGACCGGCGACGCCGGGTCCACAGGGCTCACCCAGCGAAGGCTTATCAAATATTCTACATGCGCGACGAAGGACAACGTCAGCATCTACGCATGGTTCAAACCGGCTCTCCCCCCTCTCAGGACCGGGGAATAGTCGGCCACAATCGTCCCTTGGGCCCGCTCAGGGAGCCCTGGCGAGTTTGGCCAATAGCTGGGGATTTGGGCGAAGGGGATCAACTTCGGCTAGACATTCCACAGGGGGGGAAACGCCAAGGTCTCAGCAAGGGCGAGGAACAGCAAGCGCTAGCCCTACACGGAGCCACAAACCACCCGCAGCTAACGAGATTTTAAGACGGTATGATGACATTTTACCTCAGGAGCGCGGATCACGTTAGGTTTTTTTTTTCTTTTTTTCTTCTTGCGTTACATGTTTCCTACACGTTTCACGAATCCATTCTGTTCTCATTATTCTGGTGCTGCTTTTTTCTCTCTTTGAAACGAGTTGGCGGGATGACTGGACGCGAACATATGGACATGGGTGTTTGGCCTGATTGATTTAGAATTTGTGCGTGTTCCCATGGTGGGGAAGAACATTTATGCAAGCGTTTTACTTGATGGATAAGGAAATAATGGCTCTAATCATTCCAATGAAATTGGAAATATGCATGTATATTTCACAATTACACATACTGATGGACGCCGTTGATCTCAGTGAACCTCAAACGAAAACAGTTAAAACCTGTATACGTAGTGACCTCGGAGTACCTTTGGAGGTGTGCAAGACGAATGGATTGAAATATTACTCCCCAAAATGGACAAGTAGTCTATTCATCAGTTACCAATCGTAATCTGGACCATAGGTTTATGCAACGATTGGCAAGTGTGAGCGGCGCGTTACTGAAAGCGTCTGATGAGGGAGATTTATTTCCGAGACTGTCCAGAGATGGAGATCAGCAGACGTATTCACCGGCCCCAGTTGCGACCACGAGATGGGGTTTAGGGGGGAGAAGAGAGATTGGGAGAAGAAGAAGGGATCATCTGGCAGCAGAAAGACAGCCTAGATATAGACTACGCGGCCCGAAAGGTTGATAAGGAGAAGTCGAAACAAAAGAAGAGGCAGGCTGTCTGATATGTATCGGACATGGCCAGAGGCCAGGTACATGGTAGCAGGAGGATGCGGAGTGATGATGACATCGGGAGCATTTGGTTGGGGCAGGGGCTGGTGGAAAAGGACCGGTGAGCTGTGAATAATGTCACTTGTAGGTCACCCGCTATTCTTGTCAAGTCACGCGTTACTTTCCATTGGTCGCGAGTTTTACCGGGGTAAACCCCACGTATTCGTTATAAGCAGGCCTCGAACAATGTGTGCTTCTTCTCTCAGGACATTTCTGTCGTTTCAGCGATCTCGCTCTCCTGCGTGCAGTCCACCATGGTCCTTGGTGCTCGTACAGTCTTTGGCCAACATGCCGGGTATGCTCACCTTGGTCCGTACTCTTTGCATACATCTGTGTTTTATTTATTTATTTCCTAACTCTGTTTCCCGAAATGTTATTATTATAGTCGACTCGCGTCCGTGGTACAAAAACAGACGTACGTGTAGCGACAGACTCCCGCTGCATATTGTCTCATGTCATATTCTCGGGCAGGTCTTGTTGCATTGAACGGATGGATCTTCCTCTTGTGAGCTTCACACGGCACCTAGGCATCTATCAAGACGCCTAACCCTCCTTTAGAGTCATCACAGCGTACTCCAACGGCTACGATGGCAGTATGATGAGTGCGCAGCAGTTCGACTCGCCATTCTCACGGTCTTCTAACATGTGTATGCATCTCAGATGGTCTCCTCAGTCTCAGCATATTTGAGAAGGACTTCAACAATCCATCGGGAGGGACTGTATGTTATGACTCTTCAACCGCCCGCTTCTCTCTCTTTCTAATTCACACTGTTCTAGCTCGGTCTGTTTAATGCTATCCAGGGATGCACAACTCCCCTCTGATGTTCATTGCACTAAAATGCTCTTTCCGAATATATAGAATATTGGTAGTCTAGCCGGATTTCCTTTTGCGCCCTACCTTACGGACTGGGCCGGCCGGCGGAAAGCCATCTTCTTTGGCGCGGCAATCAGTACGTTCTATCCTATTTTTTTTTGGAAAAAACTCTCATGAACCATTTTCACCGCAGTGATAATGGGTTCTTTCATCCAGACTGCCGCACAGAACCTGAGCATGTTTATCGGCGCACGGTTCGCACTTCTTCCACACCTCCAGACACTGACAGCCAATTGACACGTCGACTTTTCAGGTTCCTAGGTCCGTGTGAATGCTTATCCATAGACTGCTCTTGGATCAATAATATTTCTTAGTGGGCTTCGGGCTGACTTTTGCAACCAACGCGGGACCTTTACGTATGTGGTCTGTGGCTCTCCATTGATGAACTTCTGATAAACCCTTCGTCAGTCGTGACAGAGATTGCGTATCCAACGCACCGTGCGCAGCTGACATCTTCTTACAATTCCCTCTGGTATGTTTAAATAAATACAATTCTTCCCGTCATGCATACACATGCCGATGTTACTTACCTCTTCTCTAGGTACTCCGGTTCCATCGTGTACGTGTACATGTGATACCATTCTTTCTCGTTCCTGAGACTTTTGCTTCTCCATCTATTAGCGCCGCATGGACGGTAAGCTACAAATACCCACGTTCTCGGCAAACAGAAATGTCTGACACCCTTCAACTTATAGACCTTCGGAACGTTCTACATTACCAATTCGTGGTCGTGGCGCATCCCATCCGCCCTGCAAGCTCTCCCCTCCTTGTTCCAAGTGTGCCTCATCTGGTTCGTGCCCGAGTCGCCTCGCTGGCTGATGAGCAAAGGCCGAGAGGCCGAGGCACGTCAGATCCTCGCGTACTACCACGCAAACGGCAATGAGTCCGTCATCTTCCTCGATGTCTCTATTACGTTTTCCCCTCCCCACTAACGATCTGTACACACACGCAGAGAAGACCCCCTTGTCGAGTTCGAGTTCACGGAAATTCGAGAATCGATCATTCTCGATAGGACGCTTTCAGCCAATGTCGGCTACAAAAGCCTCTTCAAGACACCCGGAAACAGGCGGCGCATGCGCATTATCATCGCCCTGGCGTTTTTCTCCCAGGTAGGTCTCCCCCTCCCGGCTCGGTGTCCCACATACATGCATACATCTAACAAACTTCACACCTCATCCACTTTACGCCTGTAGTGGAGCGGCAACGGTCTCGTCTCGTACTATCTCCACGCCGTGTTTGACACAATCGGCATCACGAACCCCACTATCCAGCTGCTCATCAACGGAATCCTCCAAATCTGGAACCTCTTCTGGGCGCTGGGCGCGTCCTTCTTCTGCGACCGCGTGGGGCGCCGCAAGCTCTTCATTGCCTCGTGCATCGGGATGCTCACCTTCTTCACGCTTCAAACGATATGCACCGCGCGGTTCAATATCGATGGCTCCCAGGCAGCCGCGCACGCAGTGATTGCGTTTATATTCCTGTTCTATGCGTCGTATGATATCGCGTTTACCCCGCTCATCGTGAGCTATTCGGTGGAAATATTGCCGTACCCTATTCGTGCCAAGGGATTTAACATCTTCAACTTTACGATCTCCGTTGCGATTATTTTTAACCAGTCAGTAGAGTCCTCCTTTGGTTCTATTCAGTCTCCCGCGGTGCTGAGAGCAGAACATATGATGTTGTTAGATATGTGAACCCCATCGCTCTGGGTGCGATAGGATGGAAGTATTACATGGTATACGACTGCTGGATCTTCATAGAGCTCGTGTTCTGTTACCTCTTCATCGTGGAGACGCAGAACCGCACTCTCGAGGAGACATCTGTGTACGTCCTCCCTCCCCACTCTTTCTCCGCGCCCTCATTTTGTCTTTCGCTCGCAGTATCTTCGACGGCGAAGAGGGGGTACAGCATGTGTTCAGCAGGGCGGCCGCCGTTGCGGGTCTGACAGACGCGCGCGAGAGCTCACTCGACGAAAAGTTGTCACGATGACCGATTGACAAACAAGTCGATTAGCTTGCCATCCAATACCCTTTCTGTGATTGTGGATGTATGCACACTATCACGTGGAGGATGACGAGGATGTCGACGACGGAGGGTGACAATGACAATCTATAGCTAGCTGATCTACTATATTTTTTTTTCTTGCTCTGTTTTTCTTTCGTGT
>QFEC01002749.1:3968-22633 GCA_003316585.1 Gomphus bonarii | reverse complement strand
GATATCTTCACCGGACGACTGATCTCCGAGATACCCCGATCTCTTTCTGCGATATGTGACGCTCTTCAAGATAATCCTGCTCTTATCGAGCTCAACCTTTCTGACAACGCGTTTGGTGGCCGATCTGCGGAACCCATGGTTCCTTTTTTGACCCACAATCGAACCTTCCAAGTCCTCAAATTGAATAACAATGGCCTTGGTGTATCTGGAGGCACCACTGTTGCCAAAGCCCTCTTAGAATCGGCACGATTGAGCCGTAGTGAAGGTAAACCGTCCAACTTACGCGTCGTTGTCTGTGGTAGAAATCGGCTCGAGAATGGGAGTGCGCCAGTATGGGCAGAGGCTTTCGCCGCACATGGTGGCCTCGTCGAGGTCAGGCTACCTCAGAACGGAATCCGACCTGAGGGAATCGAGAAGCTTGCCGCAGGACTCTCGAAGAATCCCCACCTGGAATATCTCGACTTGCAGGATAATACAGCAACATTAAAGGGTAGTCGCGCAATTTCAAAGGCGCTCTCGTCGTGGCCTCGATTGCGAACTCTCAATCTATCAGATTTGTTACTTGGTGCGCATGGAGGCATTGCACTCTCGCTCGCGTTGGGACAGGGAGCAAATACTTCACTAGAGACTTTGAAGTTGCAGTATGGAGAACTGGATAAACGGGCGCTGGATATCCTCGCGAAATCGATTCATGGCCACTTGCCAATGCTGACGACACTAGAGTTGAATGGGAATAAAGCCGATCCTGAGGACGAGTGTATTGAAAATATCAAGGCCGCTTTAGAGTGGCATGGCCATGGAGATGCTCTGGATGAGCTCGATGATATGGACGACGTGGATGAAGAGGAGGAGGAGGAGGAGGAGGAGGAGGAAGAGGAGGAGGAAGAGGAAGCGCGAGAGGAACGCGAAAAAGAAACCACCGATACCAAGAAACCCGGCGACCAAGATACAGATGCTCTTGCGGATTTGATGGATAAAGTCAACCTCAATAGCCGTTCGTCATAGATACATGGGGTGACTATTTCATGTTTCTCTGTAGATAGTAGTCTCGCGGTTGCATAATTTCAGGCAGGTGGCAGAACCTGTTACTCCAACTCATAGTTTCTCGTCAGCCCCTTATGGTACTAATACACGATGCTTCCTTGTTTCATGTTACCTTAAAGTAAATGTTCAGAGCCCCGGCAGCATGGAAGAAATGCCTATCTCCCCTCCTTAAGGTAGCACAGACTATTTGGTGTCGGTTTTCTTCGTGTATCTACTAAATTATCGGAAAACAAGCCATTGCTCATTCGGTCTGCACGTTACTCACTCAGTACAGATACTGTATCCCCGCGTCGGCACCAAGTTGTTGTCTAGGCTCGCTACAGAATATGGGGTTCTTACCTTACAGTGCGGTTGATTTCTCTTAGGGTTTCTGATATCCTGCCACCCTCCGCTACCAAGTGTTAGGTATCTCGACCTAAAGTCGAGTATGCAGAGACTCGGTTAGGACATACTGGGATAAACAAGTGAACCCAACACAGCCGTCGGCTAATGTTGAGTTGATTGGTTTGTCTTCAGTAGTTCCTAATCGAGTTGTATTGTCTGCCGATGCACTGAATGCTTTGATGACCGAAGATCGTGCTTTGAACCCCTGAGTCGGTTTCCTGAAACCGTTTCCAAGGCGTTCCCGTGGGTTGTAATAATCGAGGTTTCTTGGTCGGTCCCAATGTGGCGGTTCAATAAATGAGGAAATGAATAATTGCTTGGTTGCGATCGCTCTTCCACGTCGCGGTACACCAGGCGGTGGAGACGAAAGGAATGGGAGAGTGTATGCTTTGGATAGTAGCGCAGTCGATACATTATAATCAAACATAGTCGGAAGTTGATACTGAGACTCCGACGGAGTCACGACGCGACGGGCAGCGAGCTCGGTGATCTTTTGCTTCTGTCTCCTCGACCATTGACCCTGTGTGTCTCAAACTCAACATCACCCTGTCCTTGTGACATTACCTTGAGTCAACACGTGTCGGTCGTCGCCGATGTACAACAACTTTCAGATAGACAACAGCATCGATCACGGCATCTCGATGTCGGACAACTCTCAGTTTGAGCATCATCAGCTACACTCGCAGCAACACCAGTTTTCGCAGCAGCCGGACCAACCGCCAGCTATCAACTCCACAAATCATCCCACCACTTCATCTTCCAACACTCCTGGGTCGTCTGCCTCGACGTCCAATGCGCAGGACGCGAGCGGTACGCCTGGCCCTTCCTCGTCCACAGGGAACGTTGCATCTCCTCCGAAACCCGCGTATGGCTCGGGCGAGCCCGACGATGGTTACACTCTTGTCTTTGCGAACCTGGACGAGTTCCAGGCCTGGCGCGCGCGAGAAGAGGAGGAAAAGATCGTCGAATTTGTCAAGGGCGACACACATGGAAGCAAGGCTGTCCCCCCTCGCTTCAAGGATCACACCAAGCTCGTCTGCGCCAGACATACCAGAAGTGGGCGGAAGAAGTACGTCAAGAAGTTTCCTGAGAGGCAGAGGAAGTTACCAAGTAGGAAGGTGCGCGTTGGGATGGTCAATTCTCAGGGCAGACCCGCTCTGACTGATGTTAGATCGAAGGCGAGGGTTGCCCAGCGTCGATAAGCTACAAGACATTCTTCCACACGGATCAGGTCCGTGCATGCTGTAAGTCTTTCTCCAGTTGTTACGGGCCCGTACAGTATTTATCGTCTTCCCTAGATAATGATAAACACTCACATGAAGTCGGAGAAGCCAACCTACTCTTCACGCGGCGTGGGCGGAAGGCTGCACAAGATAAGGGCAAGCTCAACAGCTTCCGGACGGCTGCTCTGCTGAACGGCTCCGGGACTTCCGGGACATCTGCCCCCCACACCAACGGTACAACCCATCAGAATGGCATCGCAGGTCCTTCGTCTATACCGCACGATCCAAACATCTCGCCCGCTCTGCAACACTCACATTCGCACCCTGGCCCACCACATCATCCACAAGGATCGATGCAAAACACAGCTATCTCCCTCATTGCCCCACTGCCTGTCCCACCATCTACACCCTCACAGTCAACCGATGTCTCGCAAGAGCGGTGGGATCGCATGGGTGTCCTATTCACGAGTATTCGCCAACATGCGCGTGGTTTCGAATATCCAGGACCGAGCGTCGCGGCGCTGGAGAGTGTACTAATTCGTCTTTATTTGGAAAGTCCGTTAGGCGGCGGGATGGGCCCCAGTGACTCGTCGGGACCCGGAACAAATCCCATGAGCGAAAACGCGCCTGAATCGTAATGACTCATTGCACGCCTATATTTTTCTTCTGTTCGAGTTTACGTATTAAGATGGTCTAGGGCCTGTAAGTCAGGGTATGTAACAATAAAATACCAATAGTGTATTCTTTAAATGCTCGTTCATACAATACCTATTTCTTCTGTGGCCCATTTAGTTCATCTAGGATCCGAGATTAAAGTCCTTATTATTGCGTTATCCGAACATAGATCCAATTAAATACATCATTCTGTAACTGTCCACCATAATCCTTCCTTCTCATTCATGATTACTCAAACACAGCTCCTAGGGTATCACTAGAACACCTATAACAACACTGCTAACGACGGTCCCCAATGCCGCAATGCCTCGCGCAGACAGCACCGGATCGAACGCACCATTTAGAGGTGTTGATGTTGTACCCGATCCACCCCCAGACGCCGAGCCGGTGATCGGTGTTGCAATTGGCGAAGTGGGCGAATACGACACACCATTGACGTTCGCAGCGACTTGAAACACGGATCCTCCCCCGTACTCGTAGAACTGGTGAATGCGATGTCAAGCTAGCGTCACGAAGCAAGAAGAAGGATACGCACGTCTACCAGGAGGAAGTTGGGGGGGCGCCCGTGAACAGATTGGCATGTACTGACTTCCTGACCAAGTGAACCGGGACCGCTGACGGCGTTAGTGACATTGAGCTGGTTTTTATTGGGGGTCGGGAAAGTGAAAGACCCAAAGGTCGTGATCTGATGCCAATCGGTATCAATGGAAGGCCTAGTAAAATGAGGAGAGAAAGAGGACGCACTTGGTCGAGGAAATGGTTAATGGTATTTAACTGATTCGCTGGAACGCCGTTAGTGCGGTTGACACTGCAAGGGAAGCTTGCATCTGTGACATCGAATGGTGTCTCCCACATATTCGAGAATTCTAGTGTACCATGTCAATTGGAATACGAATGAAATTGAGGGAGTCGCACCATCGATAATGTAAGGAACTTGGGTAAAATCTGCCTGATTATCCAGAAATGTGACGACTCGCTTGCCAGAGTCAATCATTGCTGTCATACATACATAACATGCTCAGCAGAGCTGTGACGATTTTTTTACGCCAATACTCACAGCCAAGGGTGGGCCAGTCAGAAATATTTAAGGGGGATTGTGGAGGTGAGTATGAGACAGTGTCAAGCTGAGCAGATTGGTATATCAACTGCCATTGTGATGGGGGCAGATTATTGACGTTGACGATCAGGATGGTAACCACTACCAACACTAGAGTGAATATAATGGGAATGCTGTCAAGGAGCCAGACTGACCATCGTTGGGATTCGCATCTACCCATTTCTTGACAGTCTTTAGATAAGTGATCGCCAGACCACCATCTTTCAATGTCTGGTGTGCTGATGTGAACACACATTGGGCGCATGATATATGAAGGAGCGTACACAGCTGGTGTGACAGAGGTGAACGCCATCTGACTGCTGCAGTGCCTGGACCTGTAATAATCGCACGCCATCGTTCAATTGTTGGGTCACTAGAAGCTACATTAGCCATCCTCCCAACGGGTATAAGAGTGTGCAAGGACCGACCATCATAGTCTTGGTTTGACGACACTAAGGACCACGAAACAGTCTCAGTTCGAAAATTAATGTAGGGTAGAATACGGCGGCTCACCATCGGTGCCAACGGCGTACGAATCATGGGCGCCGACAAACGTGACGTTTCCGTAACTTCGCGAGCAGAGCTGTGCGGTATGGGGTGAGCCGAGCGAGCGAGCGAGATCATACGATACCTCGACATACCGCAGCATTTCCGTTGCATATGGTAGCACGATGAGAAAGCGAAGCAGCAATGGCAGGGAGAGCGTAAGTGCAGATGAGAGCAGCGGCCCGCGCCAAAGAGGGGAATATCATAACGGATCGACGATCGTAACGCAAATAATGAGATATAGATGCACAGCAAATGTAGCGAATGTTAAAATCGAGGTGGACTGGGGACTGAGAGATTAGAAGGTTGGGTTAGAGAGGTGGAGGCTCAGGACTGCCTATTGTCAGCTCGCATGGTAAGCGGTGCCGAAACAACTGCGGAATCTGTCCTAGGGCTCGGACATCTCTTAAATAGAACGTGCGAAAAACATTTCACAATTTAGAATAATGTGCTTGAAAGGATGGCCAGATGAGCACAAACAAGAGATGGGCTCGAGCAGCAGACTCTCATTCATAAATAGTTCCCGATTAGGAAATCATTGCAGGCACCATATTCTCTGTTCCCTTTTATATATTATCTCTTTAAGAACCGGGGAGAAAAAAGGACATGATAATAATCATCAGTAAAAATATCATCAAAGGCCAGCTGCAGTTCTCAACGCAGCAAAATTGGGAGTACCCAATCCAGTGACCTAGAAAATGGATGAGATACAAACAAGCAAAATATATGCTAAACTCACCGGATCCCAACCCGTAGTGGCCTGCCAAAAACAGAATTAGTTACATAAACTCAGAATGCCACAGGGGAATACATACCGGGAAGCCATTCGTGTTGCAGCCCGGATTGCTGCCCGTCGTGATATCGGTGAAGATACCCGGATTCGCATAAATGAAGGGGTTCAGGAATCCGAGAACGGGTTTCCCGGCCGCAATCAGCTCAGCATTGAGCAATGCGATGGTACTCGCGAAGATGGGCGATGAACACGATGTCCCTGCAACAGTCCCTTCCTGTCCTCCGTCGAAGATCACAACATTTTCGCCTTGGGCGGAGACATCGGGGAATGCACGACCAGCCTACGTGTGCAGGATTATCACCAAACTATAGAACGGACGACCGAACAAGGACTGGACTGACCCTGTTGAACAAACCAGAGTTGGTGGCGCCGAGTTTGGCGAGGTATCCAGAGACGGCTGACGCTTGATAGGAGGGCTGTGTGAAGAGGTTGGAAAATCCTCCGGAAGAGAAGGTTGCTGACGTCTCTGGGGTAATACCGGTGGTAGCTCCAACCTGTATTACATTGATGAGAATGCCCAGGTGCATCAAGCAGTATTTCTCCCGTCACTCACAGAGGTCAAGAAAGGACATCCAGACGGGAAAGTTGGGACGAAAGTCGTGCAAGTTTGTGACTGGGAGCCGGAAACACCACCGTCACCCGAGGCGAAAGAAATAGTGACACCCCGAGCACCAAGCTGCATGTACGCGTTGCACAATGAGCTAATTTGAATCTTAGTACTGATTATGATGAAAACGAGGAAGGGAGAAACTCATACTTTGCAATAGACTGAGGAATGCCAGGTTCGTTAAATCCGTAGCTAGTCGTCAAAACCTGGGGTGGAGAGGCTTCCGCGAGGAGGAAATTTATAATGTCGAGGAATCCGGAGATACCGTCGTTGTTGTTAGGTCCCACAGAAATAAACGTGGTTGGTACTCCCCCTGCGACACCAACCGTGTATTGAATATCCAAGTTCTATGCATAAGGAACGGTGAGGCCGAGGCCGTGAGTGCATCTGAGACAAACGTACAGCTTCAATGCCAGCATTAGCGGCCCCCTGGGTGTTGGTACCTCCATCCAGAGTTTGGAGGGCAAATGAGGTCGTCGGGGAAAGATCCGGGCGGAGCGCCCGAAGGAAGCTCTAATAAGAGGATTCGGGTGAATGCATAACTATAGATATTGTTCATTGGTGATAAAACAGGACGCACGGTAAGATCTGCTTGCTGTGCAAACTGCTGAATGAACCCAGAGACACCAATCCGGCTAGCAGTTTGACTTGGTACTGAAGCGGGAATGCCATACTGCGCTTCGACTAATTAGGGAGCAACTAATGTCTTACTTTGAGTTCACAACAAGGAAGAAAATGTGCGTACGGCATGCAGGAGTAACTAAAGTCGCACATTGGGCTGGGACAGCATTGGCAGTGAGATTACTGCCCTGTGGAATGGGGGTGAACATCAGAGGAAGACCGTTCGTGTGTACAGGAAAGCTGGTCACAAAAGGATATATCAGTTGAACTTATGAGACGTTCGACTACGAAGGAACGTACGCCGTCGTGGGATGTACGAATTCAACGTGGTTCGTGAGCGCCGCGGGAATTGAGAATGACAGTGTACGAATGGATTGTTCTCCCGTGGCCTGGTGTGTGAAGACGGAGAAATCAGCGGCGAACAATTCGTTGGCCTTGGCAACGGGGATGGAAAACCCAAGCATGTCGCCCGAGGGAGAGATCGGGGAGGCCGTCAAGCCATTGGCAGACAGGAATTGGTTCACAGCGGCAGTGGTCTCAGACGTGGGCGCAACGAATGCTTCTACCTGAAAATGTTTATGAGCTATCTGTGATGTATGCGAACCGAGTATTGTACCTCTGCCTTTGTCAGATGTTGTCCGTACAGCTTGCTCCACGGAGTTGACACGTCGAACAAAGCCTTCTCGAGCCCTGCCAAGTTGTTGGACACAAGTGCGATGCGCAGGTCCAGGGTTGTAGCAGCTGGAGCAGCACCGTTGTTCACGAAGCCTTCCGGCGGGCTCCCGCGTCGCTCGAGAACTACGGGGTTACGAGGAGCAGGTGTCGCACATGCTATCGTCAAGAGAGAAAACAGACAAGCGAAGACAGATGTTGCGACCATCGCGCCTGGGGGAGCTCAGCAAACAACAGCAGAGGCTGGGGAAACCCTCCAGATGAAGTAGGCATTTATAGGGTCGCTCCATGGGAAGAAGAAAGGTAGATAGGCTGCCAGCTCGATTCCGAGTATGTGAACATGTGAGTCTCTCAGTGGGATCAAGTTGTGAACTGTAACCGTAGACATGGCTTAACCAGAGTTCTGACCTCTTGGGACAAGAAGACATGTGGCACATCGCTTCTTTCACCGCAACTAGTAAGCGTGAATCGGAATGCCCAAGAACATTTAGATATAGAATGTGGGGCATTGTGCCTAATCGATCATCTTGCCATTATTAGCATACCTTCCGAATGGTCAGTGGATACCCAGTTATTTGGAGCTGTCAGAAAGCAGTACTGTTTTGGAAAACATTTGGGAAGATGACAGATCAAGCTCCCACAGTTGCATTCTGTGGGCGAGACGACTGTGCGGGTTGGGTTATAGCAGAAGGCTTAAATAATTCACCCAGAGGCTTCAGCTATATCCGTGTTGGTCCAAGCTGAACCGTCCACGGTTGAGCCACGTGCCGTCTCTCGTTATACCGGGGAAAGGACTGATGATCGATTACTATGGTTACAAAGAGGACCATAAGGAACGACTACCTCCACGAGCAAGAGAAGAAGTCGCGATCGGAATATATGAGGGCGCACTCCGCGCGCTTGAGGTTAAGTTTTCTGATTTATTTGCACTGTGGAAACTTCTCCCCGCTATTGTTACTAATCCGAAGAAATGCCGCCCCTGCAGTTCCCTCGAGCTCTAGGAAATTCATCGCAAAAAGCTTCCGTGAGTCGGGAAACAGTGAGAAAAATATTAGTCATTTCATGGTCATTATAGGGTACAAGAAATTGGGAAATCATCCGGAGGGCATTGGCCAGCTCTGGAGTAAGGTGTGACATCCAGACAAATTCATTTCTTCCTCTCTGCTCTCCACTTGTACACCCTCGGTCTATACGGTTTCTCTTCCATCCCTACATCGAATTTCCGCCGCTTTCCCTTCCTGGCATCCAAAGCATCTTCATCTTCATCATCCCTCCCTTCGTCTCCTACTCTCTCCACCCCGTGAATCTTGCGCGCTGCACCCTTACCCATCATAAGCCTCTGCATCTCAAGCTCACGTCCTGCATAACGCAGATTAACGTCACGCTTTAGCCTCGCTGCAAGTTCTTTGAGTAGTTCGTGACGGTGAGCCTATGAAGTGGATAGGGTAAAATTTTAACCTAAAAAGGCACTTCAAGACATACCGTAACCGCTTGCTTTTGTTCGTTCAAATCGTAACTTCCATGTGAATCACCTGCGTGGTCTTCCGCTGTAGATTGACTTGACTTTGTTGGTGCAAGTTTGTCCCCGGGCCGCTTCCATCCCAAGTCCACCGAATCATCAATGTCATGTTCCTGAGTCCCTGACGAGTCTGGGAGTTCACGCCGAAATTGAGGTGGTCGGTAATTTCGAGCTATATTGGCAATGAGATAAGACTCCAAATCATAAAGTATATGAATACATGTCCGACTCGCCTTCCTCTGCGTTTGACACGAAGACAACATGCTTTGAAGTAACTCCTGAGAACTTTCGCCTTCCCTTCCCTTTAGTTTTGGCGGGTGGCAGAATACCCGCCATACGTAGGATTTCTAATTCTTCCTCACTCAGGGCATCTTCCCCATTTCTATCACCACTTTCCCCTACCTTTCCAGGTGTTAATAGATCTGCCAAAGCACTAAGCTCAGCCTTGAGCTTATCGATTTTCTGCGATGAAATAGCTCGGTTTCAACTTGACGATACACAGCTAATAAAGATGAAATACCTTAAGCCCATTTTGACGAACAGAGCGTATATAATTTTCATCCTGCGACTTGAGGACTTTGACGATGTCGGTGGGCAATGAAGCATTCCCCCTACTTTTCACGTGTACACCTCCCTGTG
The DNA here is from genome assembly GCA_003316585.1 of Gomphus bonarii. Taxonomy (NCBI): domain Eukaryota; kingdom Fungi; phylum Basidiomycota; class Agaricomycetes; order Gomphales; family Gomphaceae; genus Gomphus; species Gomphus bonarii. The sequence continues at coordinate 12,814 of QFEC01002749.1, read as the reverse complement.
TTTCATCAAGACGTTTAAAAGCTTCTTCATAGCAGAGAGAATACAATAAACCTCAGTCCTGCTCTTGATCATCCCGAAATAAAACTCATCCTTGTTCCTTTCAGCTGCCTTCTCCCTCAGCCTCTTAATCCTATTTTTCTTCGAATGGAAGTCTCTGGCACGCTGGACATAATCTTTGTGCTTTTCTAAGACGCCTAGGCGTGAGCGATGAGCAAGCTGCGACCGCTCTTTATGATTTTTCCGGTGTAAAGAATTGCGTAAAGACGACATGATGTACCGGAGTGTTCGATGGGTCACGTCACACGTCACAATGTTCCGAGGTCGGTACCAGGCCGCTGGCGGGACTAGTAGGCATATGCATCCCCGTTTGATCGCGGAAGCAAAGTAGCGCCATCCCATCACCAAAGTCGAATCAATGCGTAAGCCAATCAAACTGTTCAGATTCACGAACGGTAGTTACGGCAAACCAAACAAACAAGTGCATTTTCTCTCAGTCCAAGGGTCACGATTCCCACACACACCTGAGCTGGCAAGAGGTGACATAAATTATTCATTTTTGGGAGAGTAACAAACTGTCTGTTGTAATGTTATTCGTAAACTTTTAACGTTTAAGGATCGGTAAACATCAACATGGCTTATCTTTATGTATACTGTGCAATGTTCCAGCAGGTCATTTTACTGCAAGAATCGTTGTAAGGTAGAAAAGTGTTTAGGTGTATCTAGTGTGTTCTGCCTTGGGGTCTAAATTTTTCATCATGAGTATTTCACTGTTCCGGTCAAACGCGCAGTCAAGTCTTTTCCTGATGGTTATCATGACGTATAAATCTACACCCTGACTTGTCCTCGTACCGGAGCTCGGTCTTGTACGCCTTCTTTTTACTTTGGGTATACAATATACCCACAACCGCATCGTTCTCACACACCATACATCAACCTAGGTTTGTAATGTGACGTGTGGAATTTTTGCGCTTTCAAGATACTCGATCCTAGCTTCATGCTTCCAACACACCGGAAGTTCATGACATACTTCTTCTTAACATTGATTCATAATAGCTGAATAACTCATCTTTGGGTTTGTTCCGCCGTTGGGTGTCCATCGGCAACTCGTTTATTCTAAGTATGAAATTTATCCATGCTCTCAGTTAATGTTGATTTATATAACAGTTGAAGCTGCACATCTCAGCAGCTCACAATCCTTGTTCGTTTTATTAGCACGTACGTTGGCAACTCATTTGTGCGAAGTTCGGGAGTTCACTTTCGCCGTGTCATCCAGACACAACATTCAGCAATTCTCATGTTTCTATATCTGTAGCATAAGAATGATTTTTTACTACTTGGCGTGTTATGTTGGACACCTTTTAGGTTCACTTCAACGGAACATACTCACAAGTGTAACTTTCATCGTTGAGAGCTTCCCAACGAGGAGGCCCTATTCAAAGCCAGCTTGCCGAGGTATATCCACGGCCATGTTGTGTTGGTCCATGCCAGTAGTAATATGCTACAAAGTTTCAACACTGGCCATCAAGAAGATAATTACTGTGAGAGCGGAACAACCAGCTATTCTTGAGATCTTGCCTCATATCAACAAATCTGAGTGACAATTGTCCCGTGCAAGGCCTGAAGAATCAATGTGTCACCAGAACTAAAACAGAATTGATGAACAACTCTCCCTGATCCTGTTGTGCAAGATGTGATATGGCATGTCAATGAAAAGCAGGCGAGTATTGGATAGAAAGAAATAGTCATGAATACAAACACCAAAACTATTTTTGCGACAAAATGGGAGAGAAAGCGTGATGCGTCAGATAGTAATGTGGAAGTTAATTTATACCACAATACTCATTTTTTAGGTCGTTGGGAGATTAGGAGCATTGATAAAGATTATGGCGAAGTCCATTGACTTGTCAAAACAAAACATTCTGACCCTAACATCAGAGTCCCTTCTCCGCCATATACCGCTTAAACCCTTGATATAGGAAATTCCGAGGTACCTGGTCATTCGGCTTGGACGGTGACGAGACAGTAGTCATAGGGGGAGCTGATACCACATTGACAAGCGACATATCTGCTGGTTCAGCCGAGACAACAAACTCAGGCCAGGGATCTTTGCCAGATGATGGTGTGGGATGATGAAGAGGTTGAAAGTCCAAGTCATGTTCTCTCATTTTCCGTTCTTCGGATCCATCAAGGGACTCTCCGAATTCGAAACAGGACCAGAGCGTGAGATGTTTCTCTGGCTCATTTGAGTAGGAGGTCGATTTATATCCTTTGACTACGTTTTTCTTCCATAAAGGGGCGACAAGAGACGGCAAGACTGTATAAGTGGGTAATGGACCAGGTGGTAGAGGTGGTAGTGGTGTTTTATCCGGGGCTGGGCGAAATGGGAAAGCCTGAGGTGCAAGGATCATGTTCGGTTGACTATCGTGTTCGTTTTGAAAGTGAATGTAAATCATTTCTAGGGGATTTACAACACCACAATCTACGGGGTTTACCACCCGGTCAAAAATATTAAAAAGGGAATCACAAATGACTTTCAAACCTGCAACTGGACAAGGGACATGAACACGTGAAAGATGAGCTTTGTTGGTATGTTCCATGAGGCTTGATAGTGAAATGGGCCTGCTTTTATCTAATGTACAAAACCGTAGCTCGCAGGTGGTCTGAACCGTGACATTGATGCATGAGAATTCAAACTAACTAGATATGAAGATATTTTTTACTTACAGGTTTTTTTTGAGTGTACTTGCAATGCCAATGATAATGCTAGAATCACGATGGTAAAGTTTACTTCAGACGTAGCCCACAGTTCAATGTTAATGAGTCACCTTTTGCAGATTTATCCAGCAATTCAGACGTGCATCACATCCATTCCATTCACATTTAAAACTATGTGCTGTGGTTGTAGAATAAGATCTGACTACTTCCACAGAAAGAGTTGGCAACAGTGTTACGGGAGCGGCCATAGAATATACTGTGTACCAATTTCCCACGGCCCATGCTTCATGCTGACAAAGCAGCTCGAAGAAGACTGGAAGCTTGTTTGCAAAGCGGGTATCTCTCTCAATTTATAATCCGACAGTTACACATATACTCTGATCTTTCTAACTCGGGGGTCGCGGAATATCGGGATGTCGCTCTGAATCAGCCGTTTTGGATCGGAGTCGTTAGTATGGGCATCGACTCGACTACATCTCGTTTTTCCCTTGCGAACGTACGTAAATTTACCTAGGACGGGGAAAGTTTACAACCGACAGTGGACTGTACAGAAGTCACACAAGTTCCGTGTCGTCTAGACTTTTGAATCAGTCGGCAATGTTCCACTCAATTATATCCGCTTTCCAATGGAAACACCTTGGGACCATATGAATAAATGTATAGGTCTGCTACTAATAGTTCTCGAGTACCAACAGTTACTTACGTTGAAAGGTGAGAACTGCCGTCAATCGTTAGCTCTTGAGGCTGCACACATAAGGTGAGCTGTCAGCAAGCCGGCTCAGCTGGAACTTTGATGTGGCTGTAAGCATGTGGAATTATTGCAAGCATTTCAGACCCCATATATCTCACACCTATGTCAACAGCGAATTCGAAGGCGAGACCATGTGGATATTTCCCCTAGGCGTGGAAGTTTTAGCTCATAAGACGCCCAAACTGTAACTCAGATGTGGTGCGACACAAGCCTGGCAGATCGACATCCAGCGACCAGCGCACTTAAACCATCAACACGACTGAGAAACCTCCACACGATGGATATAACTACTAAATATGGAATTTGAACCACCTGCTGTTCAGGGGAAACCCCCGAGAGCATCAAAAATCGTGAAATTTTTGCATATCTTAATCTATTCTACAATAATTTAAGGTAGTGCATACTTTCCAATTTTCATGTGACCAACTCAATGAGTTTTCAATCCTCATTGTAGCCGTATGATTTTCGCTACAATTGTATATAGTGGCACAACAGTATAACTGAATTGTTTTCATGTTGTGAGAGCGATCTTCCGTTCATAGTAGTTTAACTAGTTGGGACTCGAATTCACTTCCCACGGTGGTTTCTTCCTTTTTCCTCCATCTGTACATCTTTGCTACTTTCCGAGACCTCCGAATTGACTAGGCTTGGTCCACGTAGCTTAGAAGCTGTTCATGGTATTACTGGCTCACATGTGCTTAAACTCGGCGGTTATCCAACTCTCTTCCTGCCACAGCATGTACATGAGCGCGCCAAGTTTGAATTCCTGGTGAACCGCTGAACCGGTGCCAAGGCTTAGACGTCCCGAGCACACTTTTACTCTTGACACCATCTGGTGGTCACAATTTGTGAATGGGTGTATCACCTGCTTTTGCTGTTTCAGGTCGACCTCTCGCTACATCACATTGTATTCCCTTGGAGCCAAAGAAATTCTTGCAACAACCCATCAAGAACTTCTACCCGGGACCTCTGTCGATTGAATGAACGGGCTCCAATCTCACTTCTTCATTCAATGGCACAGAACCAACTCTAGCTCGCTTATCTCACCCCTATGGATGACATGCGTCTGTATAAATGTCGACTTTATCTGCGCAGTTCCTTCAGCCTCTGCTGTTGTCATTGACCTTCCTTGGGTGCGATGGTCGTAGCCTCTCTTTTGCTTTCTCTAGTCTCTATCTTGACTTCGACATGCGCAAATCCCGCGCCTCGCAACCTCATAGTTCTTGAGCGTCGTGACAATGTGCCCGAAGGCTTTGTGAAGAATGGTGCCGCCTCAGCAGCCACCATTCTGGATCTGCGCATCGCGCTCGTGTCCAATAACATGGCGGGGCTTGAGAAGGCCTTGTTCGATGTGTCAACTCCCTCGAGCGAGTTGTACGGACAACACCTGACCAAGGAAGAGGTATAAGGATTAACACGAATACTGAACGTAGGGTACACAACTCACGTGTACTTTTAGGTAGAGGTATTCGTTGCACCTTCATCGGAGACCACTGCTGCTGTGAACACATTCCTGTCTGCAAACGGTTTGACGGGGACCCCTATCTCCCCCGCTGGCGACATGCTCGGTTTCTCCATCTCCGTGGCACAGGCTAACCAACTGTTTGCCGCTGATTTCTCCGTCTTCACCCACCAAGCCACTGGAGAACAAGCCATTCGTACTCTGTCATTCTCAATCCCCGCCTCGCTCGCGAGCGACATTGAATTCGTACATCCCACGACGGCGTGCGCGTCTTCAACTCAGCATATTCGTATCATTGACTGTCTTTTTCTAGCTTTCCAGTGCTCACGGGAGGTATCCCATCGGTGTTTACACCCATCCCACAAGGCACCAATATTACAGCCGATGCTGTCCCAGCATCATGTGCAACTTTAGTCACACCTGCATGCCGTACGCACACTTCATTATATAGTCTCTGCTCGGCCTAAGAGATCGGTTTTTCCCCTATACAATCAGTCCAAGCACAGTATGGTATTCCTGCTTCAGTGCCAAAGCAAACCGCTAGCAAGATTGGTGTCTCTGGGTTCATTCAGCAGTTTGCGCAGAAAGCCGATCTCACGGTCCGTTTTATTTCAGTCAAGCCTTACTGCGTGTATTTACTGATGTTTCGTTATTAGAGTTTCCTTAAGGCTTTCCGTACCAATCTTCCCTCGACGACCTCCTTCGCCCTCCAAAGTGTTGATGGAGGTGTCAACACCCAAGGTGTTGCTTTTGCTGGTATTGAGGCGGTACGTTACCTTCTTATATATAACCCAACGTTTTGCAACTATCATTTTACATAGAATTTGGACACTCAATATACAGTTGGTGTTGCTGGCGGTGTACCAGTCACATTTATCTCTGTAGGAGCAGCGAACACGGACGGGATTAGTGGCTTCCTCGACATTATCAACTTCCTCCTTAAGCAGACCTCACCACCTCAGGTTTTGACGACCAGCTACGGTTTTAACGAACCAGGGATTCCCACGTCTATCGCCAAGTGGGGAATTCTATTCGGCCAATGTTTCTTCACAAACAATGCTGATACTGTATTGCAGTTCTTTGTGTAATGCGTATATGCAGCTCGGTGCCCGTGGTGTCTCTGTTTTCTTCTCCTCCGGTGATGGTGGAGTGTCGGGCTCTCAGGCACAACCTTGTACTACCTTTATCCCAACATTCCCTTCTGGATGCCCTTTCTTGACATCTGTGAGTGATGCCGGAAGTTTGTCGTGGCGGAGCTCAGCTAATTCATATAGGTTGGAGCTACTACTGGTATCAGCCCAGAGACGTCAGCTTTCTTCTCTTCAGGAGGATTTTCCAACATTTTCCGCATCCCCTCCTACCAAGCATCAGCCGTCTCTGGATACCTAGCCAAACTCGGTAAAACCAACGCTGGCTTGTTCAACAGGGTTAGTCCTTTCTAATGATTCTATTTTATAATTTGCTGATAATCTTGCTCATGTAGGCTGGTCGTGCATTTCCTGACGTCGCCGCTCAAGGTGAAAATGTTGTGATCTTCGACGGAGGACAGGAAGGGACTGTTGCAGGGACATCATGCTCATCCCCAATCTTTGCCAGCACCATCGCATTGCTCAATGCTGAGCTGATTGCTGCCGGGAAGCACGTGCTCGGGTTCCTGAACCCCTTCATTTATGCGCACCCCGGAGTGTTCACCGACATTACGAAGGGTAGCAATCCTGGCTGCAACACAAATGGCTTCCCGGTATGTATTCATGTAATATCTTGAGTATTTGAGGTGATCAATCCTGCGTTTGCTAGGCCACTACGGGTTGGGATCCGGTGAGTTGGGCATATCTTTTGCTTGTCCGTTTCTCATCCGTCTCTAAGGTCACTGGACTCGGTACTCCCAAGTTCGCTTCTTTGAGAACTGCAGTTGGCCTCTGAATATTATTTCCCTGAACCATGACTACAGCGGCCGTAAAAGAGATAGCTCTTGTTATGTCCCATGCGACACCGCTGATAAGAACCATACACAAGACGCTCAGAATCTGAAGTGAGACACCAGTGTAAACTCGTGGGACTGTGTGAAATTGCACAAGCATTAGCGCCTACGAGCTATTCTGAATGAGAATTCTCAGACAATGTAACTTCATGTATCTTCATTAATTTTTTTTCTCCGACTTGTGCTGCTTTATGAAACTTTGGGCCAACAGTGGCAGTGCCTGGATCACGAAGACTTACAGTTCTTTTGGACTTTTGAACACAACATGCACACGATTTACCATATGACACATTCGTTCTCCCGAGCTCTATATTTATGCTACTGCATCTCTCGTGAAATGGTTCCGAGCCCCACAGTTGAAATGGAATTTTTACGCTTTGGAGAATAGCTCGGAGCCGTCGTGTTATGTTGATGATCTGCTTCTCCTGGTAGATGATAGCTGACTAGTCCTGTTTGACAGCTCGTCCTTCAGTGACCAAAGGAATAATTGGAATAACTCATCAAAATATAGACACTGGATGTGCCTCGATTAATGTAAGCCACCTATCAATTTGACAGGTTCTTCCAATGGCTCCGAAGTAAATGTAGCTCGCACGCTTATCTCCTCCTCGAATAGGACACCTCGTGGGACATGAGGGGGTGACAATATAAATGCCTTAGTACTTGATCTTCATCTGAGATACTCCACGACCTTCGCTCGTTGCTGGACTTTCTTACGCGCGATGGTCGCGACATCTGTCTTCACTTGTCTGGTTTCTGTCTTGACGTTAGCATGTGCGAAGCCTGCCCCTCGTAGCCTTGTGGTTCTCGACCGTCGCGAGAACGTGCCCCAAGGCTTCGTGAAGAATGGTGTGGCGCCAGCAGCTACAATTTTGGATCTGCGCATGGCACTCGTATCCAACAACATCCCCGGGCTCGAGAAGGCGTTGTTCGATGTATCAACCCCCTCGAGCGCCCTGTACGGACAACACCTGACCAAGGCAGAGGTACATTCCATTAGTCCACCTACCTCGCGACAGATAGCTCATATGCGTTTTAGGTAGAGGCATTTGTTGCACCCTCACCCGAAACAACTAGCTCAGTGAACGAATTCCTGTCCGCCAACGGCTTGACGGGCACACCTATCTCTCCTGCCGGGGACATGCTCAGTTTTTCTATCTCTGTGGCACAGGCTAACCAACTGTTTGCCGCTGATTTCTCCGTCTTCACACACCAAGCCACGGGAGAACAAGCCATTCGTACACTGTCATTCTCAATTCCCGCCGCGCTGACGAGCCACATTGAATTCGTACACCCTACGACAGCGTGCGCATCTTCAATTTAGTATGTTCGTACCATCGACACTCATTTTTTTTAGCTTCCCGGTTCTCATGGGGGGTGTCCCGTCGGTATTTACCCCCATTCCACAAGGCACCAGGATCACACCTGATGCTGTCCCAGCATCATGTGCAACTTTAGTCACACCTGCATGCCGTACGCACACTTGATTCTTTGGTCTCTACTCGGCCTAAGTTGTTGGTTTTTCTTTTATACATTTAGTCCAAGCGCAGTATGGTATTCCTGCTACTGTACCAAGTCAAAGTGCCAGCCAGATCGGTGTTTCAGGATTTATTCGTCAGTTCGCCCAACAAGCGGATCTTACAGTGAGTTTTTCCCCGGCTACTTGCCACTAGTCTCTATTCATTTCAAACTTCGTTATCAGAGCTTCCTCCAGAGCTTCCGTCCAGATCTTTCCCCCACGACTTCATTCGCTCTCCAGACCCTCGATGGTGGTTCCAACCCTCAGTCTCCCGCTCGGGCTGGTATCGAGGCTGTACGTTTGTACAGATAACCCTACAGTTCCAATCCCAACCATCAATCGTTTTTTCCCTCACAGAATCTGGACACTCAATATACCGTGGGTGTTGCTGGTGGTGTACCAGTCACATTCATCTCTG
>QFEC01002726.1:0-17884 GCA_003316585.1 Gomphus bonarii | reverse complement strand
CAGTTTATATACATGTGAGAGCCCTTGGATTTCTAAAAACCAATGTAGTCTGAATACAGAAAGGATAATATAACAGACTACAGGCATACTACAAGGAGAAAGCATGTGATCAGAGAAATGGAGCATACTAGAAGGTTTGGTGGTGTGACATGGAGGTGATAATATTGGAGGGTAATATGAGGGTTTGGTGTCACATGAGGACTTCAGTGTTGGGTGAATGTCTTGGTATGAGCATATATGTCTGATAATGCTTCGGAGGGTCAAGTAGGACTTTGGTATGCCTCAGGTATAAATTAGAGGTGAGTGATTAGGGGTGCTATAATATCATATATCTGGGATCTTTGGAGGGGATCTGGGATCTAACACATTCACCCAATACTAAAGTTCTCATGTGACACTGAACCCTTGAAATATCTTCCTTTTTCATCACCCACATTACCACCAATGCATCCAAACCCCTATGTTACCACCTCTGTCACTAATTTTACATCACACCCCTGAACCTTCCAGTATGTTCCATTATTCCTATGACATTCTTTCCCCTTGTAGTATACCTGTAGTCTAATTTTATTCTTCTTCCCATATTTGAACTACATGTTCCCCTTAAAATTACAAGGACTCTTGCATGTATATAAACCTCCAGACTTCTGTATATTTTTGTCAGTTCAGATATTGACTTATTTTCCCTCTTGTGACATCTGAACCACTTCAAACCTCTACTTTTAAATCAAGGACTGACAATATAGGAGGGCATAACACATAAGTAAAGCCAAGCCCGCCTGCCTCTGCACCCTCTTAATTACCTCAGTATCTGCAATGCCTTCAGTCCAACTTTGACAGCTTGGACAGTACAAAAAACTCTCAGACATAACCCTCTGACCTTTTGGACATTATATTCAATGCTTTAAGCTTAACAATAACATATGATGGCTGACTCAGAAAGTCTACCAGCATATTGGGACTGTATCTTGTCTCACTGCAATCTCTTTGATATCTTATACAATTACTTTCTCATAGTAAGTTTTTCCTCAATCATTTGATATCAATGTTCAAATGCTGGGGTAAGATAGGTATTTTATATGCATTATCTAGTCTCACTCACCTGTATGATGTAAATCATTGTACTAGGTGAATATACACTTAGCTGTTTGATCCCAATGTTCAAATACTAAGATTATTATATTAGCTTTTACTAGTTTTGCAGCAGATAGGTTTTCTATATTACAGGTGCAAGAATCTGATACAAGTTAACATCTTTGTTACAGTCATACCACACTTGAAGTCATACCATGTGATCAAGCTGGGTATAGATATAGTCTATCTTAAGGGATTCTGATATATAATTGTTTTAGTGATTACTTATTTGATTACTTATTTTTGAAAGTTTATTTTATCATCCAATCTGTTGATATAGGTTGATGTGATCTTCCTTAAAAGAGTTTGAGTGTATATGTGGCTCATTCTTATTATAGATAATTTTTGGGAGGAATAAATTGTCCATAGTTTGCAGTAGTATTTTGCCTAGAGTAGTAGAGAGTTTTCAGAAGTTCCTTTTGAAATTGTTTAACTAGCATATATTTAGTTGTTTATAATCAATGCTAGAAGTCCATTTTTAATATATATTGTATAAACTCTAAGCTATATCTACGTTCATTAGGTTGTTGTTTGGCATGTGTTAGGTTAGTATCTCTTAGACAGTGGTTATATTTTGCCGCAGTAATGTAACTCAGTAAACCCTATATGAACCAAAATTTCTCTCAGGGTTTTCATAAAAATCTACCTGGGATATTAGGGAAACCCATGAGGAAACTTTATAATGTCCAGAAAACCCTATGAAATTCTTATATTTGCTCATAGTTTTCTTTGTCCAGAATTTTGAGATATAAATCAACCAATTTTCTAACTTATCCTCAAGATTTTCTCCATGGGAAAACTTTCTCATCCTTCCAGTGATAGGTTTCACAGTGTGTTTGTAACATATGTTGCTTGGATTATCAGAGAAGTGACAAATGGAGAGATAAGTTCTTTTCTCTGAAGAATAAGCACTAGCCTGGTGTATCATGACAAGTTGTTTATGACTAATACCAGGAACACACTTTTCCAACTGCTTCATATGAGATCTGAGCTGTATCCATACTTATTATTGTAATATATATTTTCTAGAGTAGCAGAGAGGTCATAAACAGAGGGGCAGGTTCTATTCTATAGGAAAATCATAACTATTTAGTGTACAGCAAGCATAAAAGATTGGCTGACCAAGGAAAACCATGTACCATGGTTACTTTTGATAGAGAACCTAGTCTAAGAATTTATACAAACAGTGTCATAACATACAAATTCGAAAGAAGATCCTAATGAATAGTAAGGGAATGGTAATTCATGTTAGGCTGACTTTATCTATAACCACTATACAAGATTTTCTGACATTTTTCTTACCCAGAAAAGCTTTCTATGATATAATCCAGAACCTTCAACTCGTCACAGGGTCGTGGGTTTAGTCACGCTCATCCTTATTTGGTAAATTTCGCTTTGCCAGATCGCCACTTTGAACATCTATATCAACTCCATGTCGGAGGACTTGGATGACCTGACAACATCTCAGAGAGAAGCTTTAGGCAAACTACAGACTATCACAAATGGCGCCGACATCCCGAGTGAGATCGCGATCCTTGCAAGTGTCAACTGGGACGTTCAGGTCGGTTAAATTGTTGTTCTGTGTAAGTCATCTGACTGTTGATTTCAGAGAGCTGCAGAAGCCATATTTGACTCACAGACAACCATTAATCGTCCGAAAATGGAACAAATGCAGATTGACGACTCCACGCAAGGACTACCACCACCCAACCAGACACATGTTTGTACTTGATAACAAATCAATTAGACCCATCTGATTGTTACATGCAAGGCTCCCATTACTCGAATAGGCTTAAATCTGGTATCCCTCATTACATTTCCCCTCTCAATCTCCTTCAATGTTCTCTCTCACTTCTTCCATTTTATATTCCGCATCCTCCGGATCCCATTTCCACGCCTGGCCTCCGCCAATATATCGTTCAACTTCTCTTCCCTTATCGGTCGCTCCTCCCACCCACGCATCCACCTCCCCAACGACCCCGCTAGCGTCGCTGACCGATTCGTACGCGAACTCGAGGATGAGACTGGTGCAATGACCATAAGTCGCGCCCGTGCCTCGCGTCGCGAAGATGAGCCGGGTCCGTCAAACCTTGCTGCAGGGCAAGATGTTCTCTTTGATTTGGGAAGGAAGTTGTTGCCAGACTTTTGGTTAGGGAGCTACGAAAGCGCCTTGGAAGCCGCAAAACGCGAAGCGCGAATACTTTGTGTTGTGTTGTTAAGTGATGAGCATGACGACACGCCTGAGTTTAGAAGGAGCGTCTTGACTAATCCAGATCTTGTACGTGTGCTCACAGAAAACGAGTTCATCGTGTGGGCAGGCGAAATAAGACAACATGAAGCATATCAAGGTTGGTCAAGCCAATTTTGTTATGCTTTTATTTACAGACTTTCCCCGGCAGCTTCAATGAAACTCACAGCAACAACCTATCCATTCGTTGCCTTCATCTCCCTTCAACCGCGTGTTCGCTCTTCCTCATCTTCCCCGCCAAATTCCTCTCTCGCTATCGTTTCCCGACATTCAGGGTGTACCGCTGAGACACTTGTCACACACATCACTGAAACTATTCTTCCACGCATGACACCATTTCTTTCTCGTCTTCAGGCGCAATCTCGCGCAAGGGAGACTGATCGCCTCTTAAGGCAGGAGCAAGATAATGCATTCCACGCGTCGGAGCGCGCAGATTCAGAACGCATCCTTCGCCGTCGGGCAGAGGAAGCCGAACGAGTCGCACGAGAGGAGGCGATGAGACGAGCCGAACGTGAAAAGAAGAACCAAGAAGAGAAGAAAATACAGTGGCGGCGATGGGCGCGACGTCGGTTATGTGACGAGCCATCCAATGGTGTAAGAATCGGTGTAAAACTCCCTGATGGTCGAAGAGCGATCAGGCGGTTCAACGAGTCTGACGATCTCGAGTTACTCTACACGTTTGTGGATGGTCAGCTATACTCAGATGATAAGGACGAGCCTGGAAATTACACCGCGCCACAAGAGTACGATCACAGATGGGACTTTAAGTTGGCGGTGGCATTTCCCAGGACCGAGGTTCCGTGTATACCTAGGTGCAAGGTAGGGGACGTGAAGGCGTTAAAAGGAGGAGCAAATCTCGTCGTGGAAGGTTTTGATCGACGCGATGAGGGTGACGAAAGTGACGAGTAGAATCCCAGTAGAGTCCGTAGCACGGACATGTATCCGCAGATATTTTAATGACCAACATAGGTCACCTTCGACAATACTCATAAAATTTTTTACTTAAACCCTCTCTTTAGTATTCGAGATTTGGACCCCAAGGAGCGGTATAAATTTATAAGTTGAAACCAATTGTGCTTGTTGGTGTTATATTCCTTCTACAAAAACACCACGTCTGCTGTGAGAGCAGACATAAAAAATCCTGTAAAGTGATTACTTTTGCATATAGAATTCTACCACAAGAAAATAGTAAGAAAATGCTACCTATTTTATTTCTGTTTTCACAATGCAACACTTAAAACAATTGTAAAACAGATAGAACACAGAAATTCATGAAAATTTCCAGAGTATAGTATCAGAAACATGAAAAATATTGGCCTATTTGGTTATTTATGATTAAATCCAATGTCTCAGGAGAGGGTATAGAGAGGTTAAGAGTTACAGGATTGTGTCCTCAATATTTGTCAGTCTCTGTATTTTGGAGTATCAGAAGTTTAGGTATCAGAAGAAGTATGAGAGAGTGTGTATACTAAAAGACTAGAGTCATGGGACTTAAGAACTAAGTGACATTCAAACTAATTACAGAGCAGATACATGCAGGTTCATATAATAATAGAGAGGCCAGAGCAAATATAGTCAAGGTATGCAAAAGTGTAGCAGGCTACAAATAACTAAAGTAATGCAATGGATATTGGAACTTAGAGTCTATCAGAATAACCAGAGGAAGTGTGGTTCAGAAACTGTAGAAGAGAACAGAAAGAGATAACTATGATGGACCAAACTGCTTTCTGAACCTCTAGTATTCTATTCCTGTCCTTTCCAATTAAGAATGCATTCACATCTTTATTATTTCATTATCTCCACCCTTTGGTGAGTTTCTGAACTGTGTTCACTCCAATATTCCTGATATACCTGAATTTATAAGATACTATGTCTTAGTTCTTGAGTCCTTTATCTCTAGCTCTTAGCCTTAGTACTTAGTCTGTAACTCCTCTGATACTTTGATACTTAGAAATTCAGGGGCCAATAACTATTGAGGGCACAACATCTAAAATTGAAGCCAAGTCCCATCTGACAACTCTGAAATCAAAACTACCAAGTAATCACCTCTAAGAGGGACTCATATTAGCAAAAAGTTGTTGAAGGCCATTTGAACCAAACATCAGCTCACTGACCAAAGCCACATACATTGAACCATCCAAGTGCAATTGAACTGAATCTTGGTTTGCTTGATCATACTGACAAAAGACCATGTATGTCAAATAACTGTGAGGGCAATGCTATTGACAAGGTCACAGCAACAAGATACTCCAATATTTAATGAGCTGATAAGGGGGTTTTCCACCTGGTGTACAGTAATCCTCAGTTTATACAAGGGTTACTAGCAGTAAATACATAAAGAGCCCACCTGGGGTAGTGGTAATCCTCAGAGATCAAGCTGAGAGGTAACCATTACACCAGTCATTTATATACCCTAGCCTGGTGCTTATTATGTGATCTGCAGACACAGGGCATGAGAAGGCATGGAAAGACATAAACAAGAAATGACAAACTGACAAGGAACTCCAAACTAAATTCCAAGCTGAACCCTGACAATAACCCTCACAGTTGCCAAGTATATTCAGTCCTCACTTTGGTTTATGTACAGTCATACATCCCCCTGTTTCCATGTCTAATAATAATAGTTGCATCTCTTCTTCCTCATTTTTTATTCTAGTCTCTTATCCCTGCTCTCATTTAATATTTAAATGTGATTCTGTTCATGTATGTACTTCAGTCAGAAATCAACTTAAGCCCCACATTCCTTTCTGCATATAGCCATTCACTTGGTCCCAAATAGTTTGGCTACCAACCAAACCCCTCCTAAAATACAGTGACACAACCAGAATGTATCTGAGTGGGTGGGTGTAACATATGTATAAGCTAAAGCCAAGTCATATCAGAACCTTGGTTCATTGGCCTGAACTGAATGTCAGTAACATCTGATTTCAGGTTAAGCTACACACAGCTTTAACAGTATTTCTGACCCCCCACACTCATTATGTTCTATGCCTCCCACCACACAATCATGGGCTTGCACTAAGGATAGCCAAGCAACCCTGACAGTGGAGCAAAAGCAAGCCTGTTCCTCTACCCCAATGCAAAGTACCCTCCAAATCCTAGCTAGCCTGACAGCCAGTGCAGATCACCATTGTGCCAGAACATCAATATCATCTGTGCATATCAAGGAAGTGTCTGAAGATTCTCTCAAAGAGGAAGCTGACAAGATTAAGAGCCTAAGAATGTGGGGAAAAGTTGCAATAAAATTGATTTTTAGTTCACAGAATAACAGTCAAAGATCAACAACAGCTCAGTTGTTCTTTTTTATATTATTTACACTAAATACTGTACAAATAGGGGACAAAGAAAAATAATGAGACATGGATACATGAGGGGATGATGTGTACATGACATCATACACAAAAAATATTTAGTTTTTGAACATTAGGTTTCTAGTATGTACATTATTATGTTTTATTGTCCTTTTCTTTCCCCAATCCCTGTATAAATATTTTTCATGTATGATGTCATGCACACATCATCCCCTCATGTATCCATGTCTTATTATTTTTCTTTGTCCCCTATTTGTACAGTATTTAGTGTAAATAATGTAAAAAAGAACAACTGAGCTGTTGTTGATCTTTGACTGTTATTCTGTGAACTAAAAAATCAATTTTATTGCAACTTTTCCCCACATTCTTAGGCTCTTAATCTTGTCAGATTAAGAGTCTCAATAGAAACTGAAGGATAATCATGAATGTCTTGAAAAAGTATTTCCCGAAATATGAGCTGAAACCACCTTGTTTGCTCAGATAACTAAGAACACTACTTATACAAAGTTGAAAAGGATAAACTATACTAAAGGGTGATGTCACATATGATGAGTGAGTGACAAGAGTCACATATGTGACACACATGTACATGTGAGTATGTGCAAGTGTGTGCATGTAGAAGAATAAAACAAAATAATAATAAAATAATACCTTTGATTTTCCAACAGAAGCATCCATCAATGAAGATGATTTGGCCAACCCCTAGGCTAGTGACACTGAGCCCAATAATGACCTGAAAGGGAAAACAAGAGAAAAAAACTAAAATTGATACTTAGCAGACCTTCATAGATGTGCTCATAGAGTTGTCAAAAGCAGCAAAGAATAATCAGGAAGAAGGCAAGGAAGCCCAATAGGGAACATAAGCCATTTGATGGATCTGACCCAAAGAAGCTCTGAGGGTTCCTGTGAGAGCAATGCTGTTGACAAAGTCACAACAACAAGATACTCCAATATTTATGAGCTGATAAGGGATAATCCACCTGGTGTAGCTGGTGTAGTGGTAATCCTCAGTTTATACACAGTTTACTAGCAACAAATACACAGAAAGCCTACGTGTAGCGGTAATCCTCAGATATCAAGCTGAGGAGTCACCATCACACCAGTCACAACCATATGCCCTACTCCAGTGCTTATTACATAATCATGACATGAGTGCAAATAGGAAAATTATCAACCAAACCCTGACTCATCCCCCTCTCAATGCAGGATGTCTTGGTGTGGCCTTCAAGAATGAACTACCACCCCTTCCAGAAGTTTTGGCTCAAATGGGTTTTGGAGGGTGGATTCAATGGAAACATCTCCCAAGATACTCTTTCAGGGCTCCCCAAAATGAGGAGAGGGTGGAGGTTTGGTAGGACTCAATTGCCACTCCAGGATACAGTGGGAGTTTGAAAGAGTAGGTGAGGCCAACATTGCTGTGTCTCTCAAACAGTGCTATCTCTGCATGTTCCCCTATGGTGTTGTAACCCCATTCCCCAGTGAATCCCTCAAACATAGAGGGGGTAAGGGATGCACCTAGGTGTAATGGGTCCCCAGCTTTGTAGGACTGATGGGTCCTGGGTTGCTTCCACCAGGGAAGGGATAAAATTGTAAGGACAACCCCAGAAGCACTCACTGAGGTTACTGAGGTCACATGGCTGAGGCTAGCAAGGGAGAAATACTAAGAGGAAAACTTAGGGTCCCTTGCTAGTGAGCTATGCAACCTATATACCCATTGTCCAATTCCTGCCTCCTCAGCATACCTTACCCCTCAATTGGGCCCAAAGGTATGATGACCCCACAATTCACATCCGGTGCTAGGGTACCTGGGCAGATACCTCAGCCTCTCAGTTCAGGATGTCTCATATCTGGACCAAGCAGCTGTTACTGCACTTATCATCTGAATATGTGGTTTGGTTTGATAACCCTCAGTACAGATGGATTGGTTTGGTATCAGTTCAGGATTTGAAATGAGTGGTCCCCTGACAAAAATGGGTTTGGGTTTGGTCAGCATGTCAAAAAATGTCTTAATTCACCTGATATCTTTTGGTTTGAAGGACCAGTGTGAAGATAGGGGGTGGGATTGAAGAGGGACAAAGCTTTTCTGGCTGGATTGGGTGGACATGTTATAGTGATGAGGGTGATTGTTATTGAAGTGGGTGGAGAATGTCAGGGGATGGCCCTTTTCAATCCCTGGTTCAACTCTGAGATCTCTTATTCAAACTCTGATCAATCTGTGATGTCTGTTATCTCTAAGATGTCCATCACTTCCAAGATGTCCATCACTCCATAACTAGACATTTTTAGGACAGAGGACAGGGCCTAGAGCCAGGTACCTGGGCTTTGGACTTGGTACCAAGAGGTAGGTTTGGGTAACTCTGTATGGGTGCTTATAAAGGAACACACGGACTGCTTACATAAAGAATATATATTGAGAGAGACTCCCTAGCAGTGGAATCCTTAGACTTTCCTCTTAGGATTTCCTCTGCTTAGGTGAGAACCCTGGTCATGCTGTATCTAGGTGGTAGTTGTATAAACTTAGGATTTATGAGATACCTCTGGAATTACTAAGGGAGTTGCCCTTACAGAGAAGAGGTCAATAGGAAATGTTTATATATAATTGAGTGAAATGAATAGAATGTCAGGTGGGACTTTGCTTCTTTTGGGGTTGAGTATCACATGTTTGGTTCCTCCCTTCTATCCAATCAAAGAGGTGCCATTTGGGAGTTTCTGTTAAATTCTCTAAGTTTGAAAGGGGAGGGTGGCATATAGGGTAGCTGATATACACTGTGGAGCTTCAGGGTTTTGCTGATGAAACTCCTTGATAAGTTGCTTTGCTCCAGAAACATCCTTCACAGGTAGCCAGAGGTTATCTGCAGCTCTATAACCCTTCTAGCAGACTATGTACTCTAGTCATCCTTGGTGAACCCTGCTGTCTAGGATTATCTCAACTTCATACTCAGGGATTCCATCTCAGATAACAGGAGGTGGTGGGGGTTGAGCATGTCATTCTTGGATTGGATCCTCTTGGTAGGGATGTAGGAGGTTGACAGAGAAGACTGGATGGGTACAACCAAAGGATGAGGGTGTCAGGGGACCACCCATTTCAAATCCCAAACTGATACTAAGCTTATCTGTCCGTACCAAGGGTTACTGAACTGAGCCACACATTCAAACAATAAGTGCAGCAACAGTCTCTCATTCCAGATTCAAGATGTCCTGAACCAAGAGGCCAAGATATTGGCCTGAGCACTGTAGCACCAGAATAGGATTGTGGGGTCATCATACCTTTGTGCCCAATCAAGGGATAAGGTATGCTGAGGAAGCAGGAAGTGGACAATGGGTATATAGGTTGCATAGCTCACTAGCAAGGGATCCTAAGTATTCCTCTTAAAATTTCTTCTTTGCTAGGTGAGGCTCTACTTCTATGTACACAGTCTAATATACTTAGGATTTCCCCCTTGCTAGCTTTGGCTGTGTGACCTCAGTAACCTTGGCGAGCACTTTAGGGGTTGCCCTTACAGGTGAGGGTCAAAAACCAAGGCAAGGTCTGGGTGGCCAGGTTGCCTTTGGTTATCATCATGGATGCCTCCCCAGAGCTAACACCTCTTTTCCAAAGATCATTATTCACTTCCACAGTCAATGTCAGGGGACAGCCCCTTATTTCTTTTATTTCTTTTATTTCTTTTATTTTCTTATTATCCCCTTGGTCTCTACTTCTGTCTCTATCCCATCAGCTGGTTATCATTTTAGTTAGTTCTGTTTAGGTTCAGACATCTAGTAGAATAGGCACCAGGGTACTGTATAGCTGCTTAGTCAGAGGGATTGGATCCTCCAATTCTTTCTCTTCTGGACCCCCCTCACTAGGCATGCCAGTCTTCAGTATTTACTATTGATTAGCACTTATAGATTCTCTTCTGGACCCCCCTCACTAGCATCTGATGAACTATAGGCTCCTTTGTCAGTACCAGCTGAGGTTGCCCTTACATTAGAAAGAACTCACCAAATAGAGGACTGAGGGTGCAGCTGTGTGAGGGCGATGCTATTGACAAGGTCACAACAACAAGATACTCCAATATTAATGAGCTGATAAGGGGGTTCTTCACCTGGTGTAGTGGTAATCCTCAGTTTATACATAGGTGAATTGGTTCAGCATTTGTTCAGGTTGCAAAATGGGTGGTCCCCTGACAGAAACCACTATCCAGACTTGTCATTTGAGATGTGAAACATGATAGGTTGTCAATGACAATTTGATGTATGAACCCTCCAGATCAGTGCACCATCCTCTTAGTACTGGTACTAAAGTGCTATGTCAACTAGGCTATCCCAGAATAAAGAGCTGTAGCAGTGATATTTTTTAATCATTTATATTAATTAAATTGCTCTTAAGTCACCATCTCTCTCCACACACACACACATCCACATTTAATTAGAACATTATTCCTATGTGATTAAAATTTTAGAATTAAACTTATCAAAAGAAGCCAATTTAAAGTTTTAATTTAATTTAATTTAATTAAAATTTTTGAATTTTGTATACTTACCAATATTCAAGTCCAGTCTATGAAGTCAAGTCCAAGTTATATTACATTTAGTCTAGAATGATCTAGGCTACAAATCCAGATTCAGAAGACATTATTTTAACATCATACCTACATCATCTATTACACTTCCCTTGCATTACATACCTGTCATGTGTTAGCACAAATATCACAAGTAATACTGAGATTATGCACTGAATAGTCTAATATACCAGTTTGTTAAGTGTGTGCACAGATGCCCTTGGTTTGTGTGGTTTGGCTTGGTCCAATGAGCCAAGGCAGATATGGTGTTAGCTTCAATGTGCTTGTATTGCACCTATCTACCCATATTGCCACTGGATTTTGGAAGGATGTCTGGTAGGATTCCAAAAGTGTTGGTATCAAATGTTGGATGACAGACTTAGGGACTAGGAGCGTATGCCTAACTTAGTCAATAATCTGAACAGAGAATATGTACATGGAACTAACTACTTATATAGGAAACAGAGTTGCCATAAAGTATGCAACAGAGTTGCATAAGGTATGGAAACTAGACTATAAGAAATGTAGAACTAAATGAGTGAAATGTAGGGGGTGGGTATACATGCCCATACATGTATCAAGGGGTACCAAAGTAAAGCAAATGAATAGTAAAAGGTACCAAGCCAAGCTGAGCATACATATGACTGAGTGAGTCTGTGACTTTTATGTGATATGCAGGGACTTTGGTCAGTATGACCAAATGAACCAAGGTTCTGTCAGGGGATAGCCTCCTGCCCACCATGGTCTATTCTTTTCCCTTTATATATCCTCTAATTCCTACCTCTGTCCCTCCATTGATTCTTTAGTTTAGTCTTTTCCCATCCTTGTCTGACTGACTGTGACATGACTTACTCATGTCACAGTCACTAACTATATAGCTGGCTACTTAGGTAAGGGGTCCTTACCTTATTCTCTTTTGGACCCCCTTACCAGGTATGCTGTCCATTGTACCTAGTTCTCATTTTCTACTATATACTTACTTTTGGACCCCCTTACCAGTGGCTGATAGTAACTGTGGGTAGGCCTGGGGTTAGAGTCCCTAGGTCAGGCCTAGGGAGAAGGGCAGGGCTGTGGTGGTGTCCCGCTGTCTTAGCTCCCAGCAGTTGCCCGAGTCGGTACCCGAGTGAGTTGCCCTTACAGGTTCAGTGAATCATACTTTGACACAGTTATGGTTTACATAAATATACTGTGCCAAATGATACAAAAATGCTTGGATTTCAGATATCTATCACTTATAATCTATGTAGAAATCAATATTTACCCAGAGGAGACTATTATTTCTATAAACAAAAGTATAGACACTTACTATACAACTATTCTAAGATATAATGTATACCTGATTTACTTCTGATTATGAAACACATTCCAAAGTCTCACAGTTATATAATATCAAAAGTATCCTTGTGTGATACTCAACTTATCTTAAATGGATGATTAATTCAAATTTTATGTTTTATCTCAGATTCACCTCCTGTTATTGGTTGCTTTTGATATAATATCTTTCGTCATCTATTGATACTCCTCTGATTTCCATCAGGGTCCTACTTATAATAAGACACTTTATTTTATAAAATGTAATATGTTTATCAAAATTATAACAAATGCAGATATTCTAATTTTAAGTTTCTCCTTTATAACCACCCTTCTAAGGCCTTGTTTCATTTATAGGTATCATTGAGTGATCAGAGAATGTATTCTTTAGTAGGAAAATCAGGTATACAAGATAGTTTAATAATTACTCACGCAACCTCATAGTTGTCTAATTACAGGCAACAGCTACCTGGTTATTGAAGATACATTGGGCAAATGACCAATGCTTATGCACAAAGTGAGATACAACACTGAACAGGGGATGTCAATAACGGGGTCATAAGGTTAAATGAACTGTATGAGAACAGACCGGAGAGAGCTAGAGTGTCTATGTTTTTTAGTACTATACAAGTCTACACTGGCTAAGTGAGCGCTAGGCAGGTTTAAGATCTACAATAACAATGAGGCCTGATGGATATCCAAAGCATGCTTTGAAATTAGAGAATGCATGTGTCCAGAAGCCGCGAAATTCTGGTGGAAAAAAGCAAGTTTCAGGTAGAGGGTCAGTAAGAATCCAGTCCTTATCCCAAGATACGAACACCTCGCTCTCCCCCGGGGGCAAGAGTTGAAACTTGCCTGGGAAGATATGTGTGACTCGGCTTCCGTCAGGCAATATGACAGATGAGGGCTCTGAATATGGAGTCGATTCACGGGTGATGATATTCCAGATGCGAACTGAATTGTCGTTCGAACCAGAGATGGCTTGTGTTCCATCAAGCGAAAATGCAACGGAGTTCACCCAATGGGAATGTCCTTCAAGTATATGCTCTGCTAGCCCTGTAACGGCACTCCAGAGCCGGACAGAATTGTCACGCGAGCCAGATACAACATGTGCACTATCAGCCGAGAAAGCAACACATTGCACGAAATCTGAATGACCCTCGAATATGTGCTCCATCTTGCCGGTAGTGGCATTCCAGATTCGGATGGTGTTATCGGTTGAACAAGAGGCCAAACGTTTGCCATTAGGTGAAAACGCAACAGATAACACTGCACCCAAATGGCCCTTCAGTTTCAACTTTAAGTTGCCTGTAGCCACACTCCATATCCGCACTGACTTATCGTCCGAGCCAGACGCGATTCGTGCCCCATCAGGCGAAAAGACTATAGAATTTAGCCATTTCGAATGACCCACCAGCACACGCTCTATCGCCCCCGTGTTGGCATTCCATATCCGGACAGCATGGTTTACTGATCCAGACACGATGCGTTTCCCATCAGGTGAGAAGGCCACTGACCAGACCCAACCTGAATGACCCATCAGTTCACGCTCTGCCTTCCCCGCAATCACACCCCTAACGCGAGTCATTTGGAGCAAGTTTGACATTAGGGGTGTTCTGACATCTGAAACTGCACCGGATCCGCGCTCTGTCCCCGAGTCCCTGGTAGTTACATGCCAAATTCTGACGGAGTGGTCGCCAGAGCCTGAAACGATGCGTGTCCCGTCAGGGGAGAATGCAACGGACCACACGGCACTCGAATGTCCCCTCAATACTTGCTCTATTTCTCCAGTATTGGCATTCCAGATGCGGATGGAGGAGTCGAACAAACCAGCCACGACTCGTGTGCCATCAGGCGAGAAGGCAACGGACGTCAACGGACTCGAATGACCGTCTAGACTGCGCTCCATCTCACCACTAGTAATATTCCAGATACGGGCCGATATATCTTTCGACCCAGACACAACGCGTGAGCCATCAGGCGAGAAACCCACAGAGCATACATAACTCGAATGACCCTCCAGTATGAGCTCTATCTCTCCCTTCGTTGCATTCCAGACACGCACCGACATATCTTGCGACCCAGAGGCGACACGTGTACCATCAGGCGAGAAAGCCAGAGAGAAAACCCAATCCGAATGCCCCTCTAGTATCCGTTCTGTGTTGCCAGTACTGGCACTCCAGATGTGGATGAACTTCCACGAGCCAGACGCTACACGCTTTCCGCCAGGCGAGAAAGCCACGCACAGTACTCCATGCGAATAACCCTCATATTTTCGCACCGTCTCTTTGTTATTTGTATTCCAGATCCGTACCGTTTTGTCTTCCGAACCAGACACAACGCGCATCTCATCACACGAGAAGGCAACGCACTTCACCGTATCTGAATGCCCCTCCAGTACACACTCCATCTCTCCAGTACTTGTATTCCAAATACGAACCGACTTGTCCACCGATCCAGACGCAACTCGGCTGCCATCGTGAGAGAAATTAACAGAAAACACCGGCCCACGGTGACGCATGACATGATTTGATTTCGGATCCCATGAATCCGCCAGGCCCACCACAACTGTAGCTCGAGGTTCGTGAAACAAGGATGTCACATATCTCTGCCGTATTAGGGACTGTTTTGGGATCCATGTAAAGGCAGAGCGATAGGTGTTGAGACAGTGACGGCTTATGGCCTCAAATCCCATCTGAAGGCATTGACGAGCATCATCAAACAGCAAGGCATACTGATGGTTCATTATTGGGTATTTCTGTCAAATTTGTGAGGTAGAACTCTGCTCCATTTGATCCACTCACCAGTATAGCTTCTTTTGCTTTTCGAAGAGACTTGATGCCAGATTCTAGCTCTCCAAATGCACTGAGGCATTCAAACCAGTGGAGTAAATGCTGATCAGCAAATACCCTAAGATGGTTGAGCACTATCAACAGCTCTCTTGGAGCTGACAATGCTTCTAAAAGATGAACTGCCCAATGCACACATGAGTATCTGAGACACTCAGAAATAAAACCTTGATCTTTGATTTCATGGGCGAGTGTTCCAATCCTATCCTCAGGCAGGGAACAAATGTTATATTGAAGAGACGTATTCATAACTTTAAGACAGTTGATGGCAAGTTTGTGGTGAGCGATGGATGCATCGACGCTGTGCGTCAGGCAGCGCTTGGGATCAACGATGAACTCACGGAATGAGAAGTGAAAGATGGTGACATGTTCATTATCGGTTGAAGGAACATGGATTACCGCACGAAATCGAGATAGATCGATCTCAACCTGATGGGGTGTCATATCTAACAAGGAAGCAATGCCAGGGATAGTCAATGGGTTTTGAAGACAGACCACCGTAGCAAGCAATTCCCATCTCATGATCTGTTCCTTGTCGATAAGGAGATTCCGGAACGATTCGACCATAATCAAATTGTAGAAACTGTCCAAGAAGGGGAGAGGCAGCGCCGAGCGTGTCAATTCAGTTAGACGCGTCTTGGGATTGATGTCCGTTTCACCAATATATCGCATGGCCGTAGCTGCATATATGAATAACCCATCTGATTGTACAAGAAGAATCTTGATCTCGAGTTCAGTTGGCCAGGGAGAATTGGGCTGAGAATATCCGTGCCTCTTAGCAATTTTGGAAAATGAAGATCTCAGGTAAGTTTCAATATCGATGTGTTCATCATCCTTTATGGATCCTTTGTGAAGGGAAAATTCCTGAAGAGGAGAAGATGTGGGACTATGATGGAAGGCTGCTGTGATCCAAGTCTCTTGGCGACTTGTAATAAAGAATTTCAGAGGAATGTCTGTAACGCCATCGAGGATCGTCTTTATCAACATTTCTACTATGCCAGGTGCGGAGCATTCATCGAGAGCGTCTAGAACAATAATATAATCAAATTGATGTTGGTTGTCCGTCAGACACTTAATGGGTTCTATCACCAGAGACCGGAACTGGTCGGAAAGGGAGTTAAGATCTGCCACATCAGGTGTGTTCATGAGGATCTCATGTATTGCTACTCGGATATGGGGGTTAGATCGAGCAAGCATGTTGGCGATTGTAGGGATGATTCGTGTTGCATCGCTCAATGCTGAGTTAGAGCGAGAGCAGAAGAAGCTGGCCCCAAGGACCTTCTTCTGGTCTAGACGCTGACTGAGAGTATGTGCGATGCTTGTTTTTCCCGTACCTAGCTGCCCATTGAGCCAGTAAACCTTTGGTGCCGAAGGTTCGCGCGCCCAGGTTTCGAGATCATCCAATATCTTGACACGGGTGTTCTCCATGCATCCAGGAGATTGGCCGGCTTCGGCGGCGTGGCGTGTTTTGTAAGGCGCCCGCTCTGCTGGTTTGAGTAACCCTAGAAGATCAACCGGAGGGCCTAAAAGCGTGAGGATGGACGTGAAGGTTGTAAGTGGTCACCTGACGTACTGTTGGTGATGGGTATATTCACGTCACCCTTCGCATCTGCAATGCAAAAAGTGGATTTGTTCAAAGTCTTCGAGACTGATCCATCGACAAGCATGCTCACTGATAGTGACATGTTTCCAGTCCTGGTATATGCCCGCAGAAGACGTGGACTGTGAATTGGAGGTAAAGACACTCGACATGATATTCCTTGATGGTGGGTGAAAATAGGTCGAAAGTAGATAAGCGTTAGATCGTGAGAAAGAGAGATTATGTAACATGAAGGGATGAAATATGCCGTGAGGAAAAAACAGGCCGTTGTAGAAATTGGCGATGGTCGGGCAAGACAAAGGCAAACCGTGTCACCCCAATTGTAACACAAGGCAATCCACATATCCATTGTTATCCATAAATAAATTTGCGCAGTAAATATGTTTCTTATTGTTTTTCTGTTCTCTTATTGTTCTCCAAAGAATATAAAGAGGTAGTTAGTTTTTTCTTCTTTCCCTCAGTACTTTGCAACAAGCAAATACTGAGGTACAGTAGGGGACAAAACCGTTCAAGTGTTTTGAACATTTGTGTTATACTGTAAATAACAGGAGGATTACATAATCAAAAATATGACATAATTAGTCGAGATAGCCCTGCTTCTGAACTTGTGGTCACAATTGATATGATTACGTAATTCTCAATATTCATTGAGATATTAATTATTTAAAAAAATGAAGCATTTGAATGGTTTTGTCCCTCACAGTTATCAATGCAATAAATTGTATATACAGGGCTGGAAATCACATGACAAGTCACGTGACATCGTGTGAACCTTTTAATAGTTTGTTTCTTTCCAAACAAAGCCAAACATCCCTTGTTCAGAACCATGAAGCCTCTCTCTGCTGCTAAAGTTGACTCTATGGAAGGCAAGGAGGGAGTTTGCAGAAGCT